>JASANF010013898.1:0-14182 GCA_030248245.1 Trissonchulus sp. WLG1_4
ATCAAGAGTATCTTTGTCTACTAATTGTCTCAGGTGTTTCATCAACCTGCGACGTTTTTGCTTCCGTGATTTTCTCTTGGACTTGCCACGACCCTTGCGGGAACGCAAGCGCTTCCTTCTTGGATCCAGTTTTAATTTCGACCTCAATTCATTTATTTCATTCTGAAAGAAGGCGATGTATAAATTTATTCAGCTCACTTAGTATGGCAGTACGAGGCATTATAAAGTCCAAACCAACAACTTTGACCATATTATTTGATTTGACTAACTAAAGTGCGCTATAAACACCAAAAGATATGCAACATTCCACGACAAATTGAAACCAATCGTTGGAAACTGATTCTAGCAGTATTTCTTGACTAAACCACTAGCATACGTTACACTATACATACGCACAAACAAGTGACGTGATATGTACTATTTTACCCCAAAAAGTCCCAAATTGTGTTCAGTCAGACACTAATTGAACTCACTCTTAGTTTTCGTAATTTTATCAACTTTCTTTTTATGAGTCGCCTTCTTTCAGAATGAAATAAATGAATTGAGGTCGAAATTAAAACGGGATCCAAGAAGGAAGCGCTTGCGTTCCCGCAAGGGTCGTGGCAAGTCCAAGAGAAAATCACGGAAGCAAAAACGTCGCAGGTTGATGAAACACCTGAGACGATTGGTCGACAAAGATACTCTTGATGAGCTTCTGGTTTGTTCGTTTTGTAGAGGCCTTGTTAAAGTTGATTAGGAGCTGACGGTTAGGATAAACATTAATATCTTCTCTTGTGGAGCAAAATTACTCTAATCTTTCTTACACTTCAAATAAAGTTTTATTGGGTTTGGCGTTTGGGATTCCGTCTCCGTTACAACACGCATGGTTATTCCATTCCCGTGTTTGCAGGGTGTGGTGAATACTTACAGGGGTGTTGCGGCTCCTATTTTTTCCTATTTTTTTGAGAGAACTTCCTATTTTTTCAAAATTTCATTGGAATGCATCAAGTTTTAGGCAAATTTCCGAAACTGCCGCTGCGTTTATCACAAGTTCAGGTTGCCCAATAACTTGCAATTACTTGAATCGGTCGTCGATGACACCACAGTGCTGCTTGAGGGTCTAAATTAGTAAATTTTCAATCCAGGTCACAAGAAATCTTTTCTTCCGGGCAGGATATCCTGTCTCACCCTACAAATTGCTAAGGAAATCTTGTCCCCCTTCTTGAAATCTTGTCTCCTTCGTAGGAAATTTCGTCATCTTTCCAGGAAGTTGTTTTTTGCATTACATTTTTTGCAAGTTGACCTCAAAATAACTTCGGAAAGTAATTTTTTTGCTAGTTTTATTTTACATATAGAACTATATTTTTATAACGTAAAAATGTTTGGGTAAATTTTTATGGACATTTACAAAAGTTACTCAGACATCCATTTTTGCCTCCAAATGTCAATTTTTTGAAAGCTCATACTTCCCACTAGGATCAATTGCAGGAACTAAAAGTTGGCATAACTTAATAGGTTATGTGATACAATGTTTGGACAAATTTGAGCCCGATCTGAAAAAGTCGATTTTTTTCTTAGTTTCTTTCCTCGATTCGTACTGAGAACGTGTCTAGTCTAATAAAACACGAATTGTCTCGGCTACTATTTCCAATATTTTTTATAGAAGTGAACGTGTTAAGCAATGAAAAGGTGCACAATGTTCCTACATACACTCGCTTACGCTTTCGTGAAAGGTAAAACAAGGAGTACTAAACCATGGAGATGGAGTTGCAGGTGTCTGGGAGCGGCAGCCCTCACAAAAAAGTTTGAGAAGTTTTCTATTTTTAGGCCAAATTTAGTCAATTGGAGACGTCGTATCGGAAATTTTTTTCAGCCTGACCATAACAAACCAGAAGGGGGACCCGTCAGAGCGGTGAGCATAATTTGAGCAAAATTTCAATTTTGATAAGCAAAATTTCAAAATTCTGAACATTTACCCCGTATTTTGCCCAAAAAACCCTGCTTTTGAATCGTGCTAACGACAAAAAATAATGGAAAAAGAAACAGGGAAACTAATACAATAGATCGCATCTTACTACACGCAGATTGGCAATGGCAAAACTGTTCATTTGGTGGTTGATGACGATTAATTCAAAGTGAATTGCTGCATGTTGCCCTCAAGTCTAAACCAATAGTCTGTGTAGCCGCTTTTATTGTTGCTGAAGCCATGAGTAACTTGTACTGAGACGAAACAACGACAATTTATTGTTACACAGAACACAGGTCAATATTCCAGTAAAAGTCAGTCAAAAATTCCTGTTTTTTCCTGTTTTTTGTTCAAAATTTCCTGTTTTTTCCTATTTTTCTCTGGGAAATTCCTATTTTATTTCCTATTTTTTCGTAAAAGGACCGCATTACCCCTGTAGTTATGAGTCTTGTGTGCTTTTCGCGCTTTCGTGTACTAGTGTGTAATATTGTATTATAAGCGTCAATATGTTGTTTACTTTCAGCGGCGTGACAGATTGAAACTGTCTGGAAAATCAAAAGGCAACTCGGGCGAGGCGACAAAGTCGGCATTAAATAAACGACAAAGAAAAAATTTGCGCAGAGTTTGGAAATTTTTTAAACAGCGCATTGGAAGACGTGAAAGCCGTAGGAAACATCGTGAAAATCGTCAGAAAATATTAAAGGAGAGACTTGACGCTTTAACAGATAAATCTCCGAGTGGAAATGGTATAATATATACAGTATTTTATTATCACTACGTAGCATCCAAGTTTCAACTTGTCTGTTTTCTGATTTTTCGTTAAGAACATAGGTTTTCGTTTTTATAAATTTTTATACAATCGTAGAGTTTGATTAATCAGCGAAATGTTGCAAATAACATTGCTGTTGACGGTATTTTCTATTTTTATTTATTAACTTTATTACTCTTGTTCCCTACTAGGCAGAAACAGGAAATATAAGCAGTAAGGACACAGAACTGCAAATGAGGTTTTGGAAGCAGAAATGAGAGACGAGCTCAACTGCTCAAGCGGTTAGTCAGAACCCATAATTCTTTTTTTAACGTTTTTTTAAGAAATTTCCTAAGTATATACGCCCTAATTTCCAGTGTGTTATTTCCTATTCGTGTCTGATGATAACCGGACTTTAGTAGTCTGTGAATGCGCAACCAGGCATCATTGTATCTACCTACAGCACCATACCAAGCAAGATTTTAAATTTTAAATGATGTGTAATATACTGGCATATGTTTAGGCAAAATTTTATGGGGGGGGGCAGCCCTCCCCATGGATGGGGGGGGGGGCGTCGACCAAAATGGGAAGGCGCACCAAATTCACGATTTTTTCACGAAAAATTGGTTATTATACGTTAAATGTTACGTTTTTATACGTTATTAAAGCTACATTACATAATACTAAATTTAGCAAAAAGGACCCAAAAACCCGTCGAACACGACATCGCTACAGCTAAAAAGTCGCTAAAACGTCCTTCCGGAAAAAAATTTGGGCTATGGGGGCCACCTCATCTGAAATAGGGGGCTCAAAATGGGGGGGTGGCGCCCACCCCCAGCCCCCCCCCGTAAAAATATGCCAGATATATACTTTCAGATTTGACTTGTTTTTGGTTTGTGTGTGACAAACATACGACATCTTGACATTGAGTATTTATGCGATATCGGTCGAAGCATTTGCTGAACTGGTTTTTGCTCTTTTTAGGTCACACACCGCAGGTCAATCTCAGTTTGATCACATCAGAACCTGTAAGTGAACCCTGAATCCCTGTGTATTATTTATAGCTAAACTAATCTGTAAATAAACAAAAGCTCAATGGTAAACAAAGTCAGTCAAACGTAACAGTCAAAATATACAAATTTAAAATGTCAGGTGTCGAACTCTAAAACGGCATTCGGCTCAGCTTTAGGCAAGTCATTTGAAGTTTGAAAACAGTTGCTTTTCCGGTGTTTACAGAACAATAGTACTCATTATGCGAAAAAATAGTAACTGATTGTATTAATTTTTTTTGTTTCTTTTGTCTGTTACCGATCATTTCGATATAAAATAGCAACACATGATTGTCGTGTTTCCTTATTTAACCAGAACCACCTGTACATTCGTTTTGTAGTTATTTTTCAGATGGAAGAGACACGCGGCGCTGTGGGCAGTTTGATGTCCATTCCTCAAACTTTCTTCGGAAGCGAAGGCTATCCTTGTCAAGTTCACAGAGACTGCAGACCTGGTGAGGGCAGTGGTTTTTGTCAAAAATTTCGCGTCGTCTGACACACATGCCCAAGTGTTTTTTTGCGTCATTTTGAAAAAAAGTGCGCAGAGCGGTTATAATGCTCTCAGCGCGTGTCTTAGGTGAAAATCACTTACTTATGGCACTGGCCGTTCTCAATTACGATTTTGGGGTTTAAAAAATTACCTTAAACCTAGAAAAAAATTTCGGGAGGAATGACTTTTAGATTTTTTGTAATGGGTTAAAATGCACTATCTTCAATATTAACTTAAAAATGGCATTGAAAATGGAAGACCACATAGCCACAAGTTGCAGGAGTGTAGGGGCGGCAGCCCGCAGTAAAAAAAATGGGAAAATCTGTTGATTTTAAGGCCAAATTTGATCAATTGGAAACGTATCGGAAACTTTTTTCGGCTAGGCAATAAAAGCAAAAGGGGGGACCCCAGTGTAAAAATTCACTGGGAAAAAATTTCGGGGGGATTCCGCCCATCTACCCTTTCCTGGGTACGCTTTTGCCTGTAAGAGTGTGCGAAAGCTGAGTTTAACTTATAAATTCTGGGGGCTGAGAGTATGGGACCTTAAATAACTTGGCTGTGGTGTCTGAACAATCTAGAAATTTATACGTTTACACTTCACAGTGCGGTATCAAATAGGGACTTAACTATCACGTCAATGTCGGTATGTTGTTGAGAATTGAGAAGCTAAGCAGAGTTTTTAATTTTAGCAGGCTAGACTACAAGCTACAAGGATGCAGTTTTGCTTGAAAAAGTGCAAAACGGGAACTGCAGTAGTTGTTTACTTTAAACGTGCTTTAAAGGCAGTGAGTAGTGTTCTTGGCATAAATAGCGTTTGTCTGAATCAGGGTTTTTTTTAATCTCAGAATACGACCCACACAGGCACACACATTGTTCATTTTAGTTTTAATTTTTTGCGATACTGGAAACTTTTAATAACGATTTGTTTAGTTGTGGTGTTTGACCTGGTTCATTCACATAATATTCCAGGTTTCTGCTGTCATCAAATGTCTAGCGGCTCATCGCTTTCAACCGTCTCCAATGGAACACAGACCATGTGCCAGAAGCATGACTTGGCCGCCAATATTGCCTGTGCTGCGTCGTGCCAGTGTTCTGGGAGAATGCAGTGTTTTAAGTCAAGGAGCGTACGATCGGTTCCAACTAGTGATCAAAATTATGGTAGCAAATTTGTAAGTTTTGTAACTTCCTTGTATGTCATTTTGTCACTTTTTGTTTTTGAGAATGAGCATATTGGCATCAGTTAAGCGTATGTGTCTGACATGGCTGACATCCGACTTGAAATGCAGAGACTGTGTGTCTTTCAGATAACTTTTTTGTTATTCAGACATTCAAATGGTTTGCTATGGGTCTATCTATTTGTTTTTGCCCAAGGGTCCATTCTTTTACCGGATAAAACGGACTGTACTTATATAGCATGAATAGTCAAATCCGTACTTTAGTAAGTCTGTTTTAGCTGGAGATGAGTGACATTGTTAAAAATGATTGTCATACCGTATTGTCAGAATGAAAATAGTTGACTCTTAATCCGGTAAATAAATGGGCCTGTAAGTAAGTTCTATTTCCTCTAAATGACGTTTTGGATACGCATTATTTAAGGTGGTAGTGTCGCCAAAGCAGTTTTGCTCATAGTTTGCAAAAAGATAGTTTTTGCTTTGAAATAGTACTGTAGCTGCACCAATTCCGCTTAAAGTTGGCAAAATGTTTTACCTTGACATATATTTTGAAAATATGGAAAAAACTATTTCTGAAATTTTACAGAATAAGTTTTACTGAATAAATTACAAAGTTTTATATGCAAAGTTGACTGTTTTCGCGACACTACCCCCTTAAGTCAATGATTTCTAGCTTCCAGCTGGTTTGCTGACAGGTTGATGTGTTGTAGCTTGTTTCAGCGTTGGAGGAAAGGAAGTGGATTTCGCAATTTTTTAACGTTTCAGAGGAACACTGCATTAATTGCTTTTTGTTGCTATTTAGATTGATCTTCGCACATCCAGTTTGGGCAAGTGTAAAACTGCGTCAACATCGGACGTTTTTAGAGGGGACTACCTAACGCTTGAAAACAAAGTCTTTGTGAATACAACGGCTTAATACTGTCCTATTGCTAGATGTTTTGTTATGAATTGTGAAGTTCTATAGTAATTGCTTTATTTATTTTTCACTTTTTTGTTTCACTGTGACATTATGCTTTATTTTTATTTTTTGTTTTATTGCCCACCTTTTTTTGTTGCATGTGGTATGAATCGTAAATAGAGCTGAGCTGAATAGGAAGGGGCGGTTTCATTTTTTGCAACTTTTTCACTGTCACTTTATTTATAATTAGAACTTGAAGAAAACGTTGCATGTATACAGGAGCGTAGCCAGGTGGGATGTGGGGTTGGAAGTTCCCCCCAAAATTTTTCCTACCGCAATATTGTACACGAGGGTCCTCTTTTTGTTTTTATGAAACGGCCGGAAAAAGTTTTTGTTATGTATCCAATTGACCAAATTCGACCTGAAAATCAAAAGTTTCCTCAAAGTTTTTGTGGGGGACTACCGCCTCAGACCTATGTAACTCTGAGGCTTGGACTGCACCAAATCTAATTAACTTAAATCTTTAGTTAAATCCAAGCTAAATCGCAGCTCAAGTCAGTTTTCAACTATATTTTTAACCTCAACTGCGCCAATCTTCATTGGTGCAGCGGACTTAAGGTGGTAGTGTCGCCAAAGCAGTTTTGCTCATAGGTTGCAAAAAGAAAGCTTTTTGCTTTGAAAGTGTACGTTCACTGAGATACTAGTAAAATGCCATATGGTGTCAAATAAATACTACCAGACACTAGACTACCTATATCTACCAATATTCTGAGCCAATCACCATTTGTAAGCCAGTCTTTACACAATAGAGACATAAAAGTTCAAAAAAATCAAGCCAGATATCAGATTGGCCAACTTGTGAAGTACATGTAATGTTTTGACGCACAATTTTTTGTCACAGATAAAAAAATTGAAAAATAAAGGTTCGTTTTTCTTTATATTTCAAAATAAACTTCTAGGTTTTTTACAATATATCATTATTGCTGTTAGTACTTCACAGTTTACGCACAGTTTCACAGTTCAAATAGGTATTACTCCGCAACCACTCAAGCAATTTGCACTAAATTTTGTGTGCATAAACTGGAGCATATGTGCTTTTAGTCTGTGTAAAGAATCTAAACAAAAAGTTTTATAATTGTGACGAAATTATCGAATGTGAATAGGTTTTCAAAACGTCATTTTTCCGACTTTGCGACTTCACTGCTAACTGTATGCTACATCAATTTTGCTGAAACCAGGGGTTTTTTTTGTCCATGTTGTGTCCGGCGAAAAAAATTTGTGTCCCGTAAGCGTCGAGTGTGTCTGGGTGTCAGTTCGGCCGTTCGAGTCAAGCAGGTTTTTTTTTAATTTTGCGTGCATAATTGTGCAAAATTTTAATTTTTGTGTGCAAAAATTTATATTTTTGTGCAAACTAAATGCGTTTCTTTGCCTATATAAAAGCAAATATATATGTGTGTTTTTATACCTATAGAGATACGTAGATTTTTTTCGATCGGGTAATAAAAACCGCAGAGGGGGCTCTTGTGTGATTATTCAGTGGGAACAAATTTACGTGGGGTATGAATTCCCCCCTACCCCCTCCCCTGGGTACGCCCTAAAGCCATACCAGTGATAGATCCAGGAATTTTTTCAATGAAACGGGTATATATATGAATAAAAATAGGATTTGCATTAATATACTGAAACATAACAGCCAATACTAGAAAAATACCAGACATACCGTCAAACGGCAGTGATCCGAGTTGATCCAAGGGTCTGGGGGCGGCAGTTCCCAGAAATTTTTTTCGATTTTGCATTAAAAACAGTGCATTCTGAGCTTATCACAGGCTCGACAGGTACTGTGCATTATTGTGCAAAATTTTAATTATTGTTTTAAAATTTTAAAAATTTTTTTAAAAATAGTACATTTGCACGGGTTTTGCACAAAAAACCTTGGTGGAGTCAAGTATTGGTTACAAAGTGTCCATGCTTGATGTAAACCATTTTTGCTTATTCGCTATTTATGCAGAAAAGTACGTAAGATGTGCAGTGGCATTACCCAAAAATTTGCAACGGTGGGTATACATACAGAGCCAATTGTTTTTTTAGCCGCACTTGACAGTAAAACACAGAATTCATCTACAATGGTTGCGGGGGCTGGGGGCCGCATCCCCAGAAGCCAGGGTTTTTAAAATTTCTATGCACAAGCTTGCATAGAAAAAGCAATTTTTGCAACACTTGCGGGAACGTTTGGTCTAAATTGAGCTTAGAAACCAAAATTAGATGTATGCATCGGAATTCTTTTCCAAAAAATGAAGACCTTGTCGATTTTCAGGCTAAATTTGTTTCTTACCCTCCGGGTAAGAAAAACCAATGGGTTTGAAGTTTCGAACGTCACATTACAGTGTAAATGCAGCATAATGTATATACATACAGCACTGGCAGCCCCAGACTTAAATAAAAGACACAGAAAATAAAACACATTGGAAAATCAGCCCAGACAGTGTATTACACAACTGAATGCAGCATAATATACGCGTGTAGACATGCATAGGCTTTGATGAAAGATAATAACAAGGAATAGTAAGTCACAGAGTCGCAGAGGTCTGGGGGCGGCAGCCCCCAGGAAAAAATTGGGGGAAATTTTTTATTTTTAGGCCAAATTTGGTCAATTGGAGACGTATCGGAAATTTTTTCGGTAAACCTAGCTACATCATCACCATAAGCATTGTCAGGGGCTTCTCGACGGGTGTGTCTAAGTTGTGTCCGGCAGGAAAAAATTGTGTCCCGCAAGAAAAAATTGTGTCTGGACACACTTCTGGACACAAAAAAAAACCTTGGCTGAAACTTAGCTAAGCTATTTGCCTTAAAACATATTTTTAGAATGTATAGAGAACAATGACCCATCTTTCACGGAATAAGTTTTATAGTCGCGCAAAATCGACTGCTTTCGCGACACTACCCCCTTAACCGATTTCAGGCATTTAAGCCTGAACTGATTCGGTTTAAGCTAATCGTCATTTTATCCGATTTGGTGCAGTCCACCATTAGTGTTCCTTGCTTTTGTCTTTCATTAAAAGCTATGTATGTGTATATGGGCTATATATATGTGTAAAAATTCAAAGCAAACCGGAGAACCTAAAATTTTAAGTTATACAGGTAGCCCGCCTCCATAAATTAACTAAAATGTTAATGTTTTGTAACCTTTTTTGCCAATTTCAAATTGGGCATTGGATGTATATGCCAACAAACAATTGCGTGCAAAATCAATTTGTATTTTGATTAGACGTGCCATACATAATACTGATTCAAAATGCTAATATAATTATGAATTTTTTGTGCTTTTTAATATATTTGTTTTCTACGCTCACTTAATTTATAATTTTTTAAATCTATTCTGTTCCTTTTTTATTTGTTTGTATGCTAAATCTAATAGAACTCAACCTCAAGTCAAGACATTGCCGATCGGGTTAGTAATTTGTGGAGCGGACATATTCTTAAGATCCACTAGATTATCACGAAATTTTCCCTACTCCTGGGTGCATCATCTGTCCAATAATTTAACTTTTCTCTAACCCTTCTAACCCCCACCCCCCTTTAAGTCCTTCCTTTTTCAGTGATATGTTTTTAGAAGATTCATTTGTTGATTACTGAGTTGTGGTTGATGTGTATTTTGTATGTTTTTTGTGGGACTGACATCTTCATATGATCTCAAGCTGTACCATAATTTGGTGTCGTCTCGTGAATTGTTTTGTGATTCTCATTGAGCTTGCTTTTTTGTCTGTTTTTTGCTTTGTTTATGTGTAGAGTAAGCAGTCTTGTTACAACAGATGCACATGTGACGTCTCTGGTGTGACCATTTTGTCATGTGATAGCAGTGGGTGGTGGCTTATGTTACATTGTAAGTTGATTCAGTGTTACAGTAAAGTGCCATAACCAGACTTATACTGCACACAGCAGCGTGCAGTCTACTTATACTGCACTGCACAGCCAGATTTAGAATCTGTTTACAAGTCACTTATAGCACTTGTGGTTGTGCTAAAGGTAATCTATACGCATGTGTGAAACCTTCGTGCTGGTGCACTCTTGCGCTTCGTGCACTCGTGCTCCTGCTCTCGGAGTTTTACATAAACGCGTATAAATCACTTATAGCCCTCCAACCAGTGCCATAACCATTAACCAGTGGTAACCCATACTTATATTACATGTTACATAAGGCCGTTGCTGCAATCTGAGGCAAAAATTGCTAAGTCCTTCGGGCGGTCACAAGAGAGCCACAACAATTAAGTCGTTAGTGAGTATTGGGCGACCCTCTCGTTAATCGTCAGTATGCCCCGTGTGCCTCTTGCTTCTTTGTTGTTAGTTTTTTGTTTGTTTATAGTAGGCTTAATCTATTTACATTCAGCTATTGCAACATGTGAGGACCTGTAGTTTAATGCATTTTTGGTTTGACTATAGTGTACAGCCGTATACAATCGTTTCACCAGCTAAATGTGAAAAAATCAACCCACTATAGTTTCGATTCCGCCATAATAATATGCTGTAGTTGTGTTTGGTTTTGTATCAGTTTGTTTTGTTGCTTTTGTTTGATTTTAGAGATCGTACTGTACTGAATAAGAAAAATTAAACATTTACTTTTTCTCGTATTCGAACATCGACATGACAATTTTGGGCGGTGGATTGCACCAAGTCAGATTAACTTAAATCTGAGCGGAGGTAGGCTCCACTTGAATCTATTTAGTTAAATCCAGCTAAATCGCAGCTAAACTCCAGTTTTAAACTAAAAATCTCAATTGCCGACTGCGCTAAATTGCCTTGGTGCAGCACTAGCAGACTTAAACCGATTTAAAGGCCTATTCGCACGAGGGCGCATTTTGCTCCATGGCGTACGCCGTGGCGCATGAGCGGACGCATAAGAGGGCGCATGAGCGGGCGCACACGCACACTTGCATACTGCATTTGTGAAATAATGCAGCAGGCAGGGTGAAAATAGAATGCGCCCTCTCATGTGCCCCTTCATGCGCCCTCATGTGAATAGGCCTTTAGGAAATTTAGCCTGAGGTTTAGCCTCGGTTTAAGCTAATCGTCATTGAATCCGGTTTGTTGCAGTTCACGGGACAAATAATACGAGTGATGTTAAGACTGCTGCTGCTCTTACCCTTGTGTGAGTCGTTGCTGTTTTTCTTGAACAACAATCGATTACGAGGGCTTGGAAGTATTGGTGGCAATTGGCAACCTAGCTTTTTCAAACCTAGGTTTTTTTCGAAAATCAGGTAAAAGTACCAGTTTTTATCGAGACAGTTGTCCATAGGCTCAGGAAGACACTAGGTCGCTACCAGCAAGAGTACATAATAGGAAGAGTATGACACTCTTCCTATTATGCCTACGGGCGGGCGTCCAATGCGGAGCGCGAAATAGCCCGTTTATGTACGGTTTTGAGGGGGTGGGGTACCCCCCTCAACTGAAGAGCCCGTACTCAACTGAAGGGGGGGGGTACCCCCCACTCTACTCAGTTCGATAGTCTACCGTTATTTTAATAGTGCTCTGGACTTTTAATATTAATATTAATATAAATAGGAGACCCCAAAAAATTTTAATATATATCAATATTAATATTAATAGAAGCGCGATTTTATTTTAATTTTAATATTAATATAAATCGCCAGTCAAATTTCTTTTAATATTAATATTAATATAAATAGTTTTTCTGATTTTATTTTTTAATATTAATATAAATAGAAGCTTAAAATTTTTTTAATATTAATATAAATATGAATTGAATTTTCACGCTAAGGCTCAATAAAACATCGAAAACACAATTTTCAGGGATTATACAAGTAAGATTGCACGTCATTGACAACGTGACAGCCTAAACGACTGCCTATTCAAGAACTATTAAAAATACAGCTATTTTTAATATTAATAGTGCCCATACATTTTAATATTAATATAAATAGTGTACCTAATTTATTTTTAATTTTAATATTAATATAAATAGCCAACCTAATTCATTTTTAATTAAATATTAATATAAATAGCGCAGCTCATTTATTTTTAATATTAATATTAATAAAATAATTAATATTAAAAGTATTTTTAATAACGATTTTAATATTAATATTAATTATTAAAATAACGGTATTCGATAACCGGTGCTCAACTGAGGGGAGGGGGGGTACCCCTCCCCTCATTTCAAGACACTAACAAAGACCTTGCGCTACCCCCCCCCCCCTCAGTTCAGTACCCCGTCTCAGTTGAGTGGGGGTACCCCCCCCCCTCAGTTCAGCACATGAACGGAAGTCTTTGTTAGTGTCTTGAAATGAGGGGGGTACCCCCCCCTCAACTGAAGACGGGGTACTGAGTTGAGTGAGGGGGGGTACCCCCCTCAGTTGAGCACCGGGTATCGAACTGAGTAGGGGGTCTTCAGTTGAGGGGGGTACCGCCCCCCCTTCAAAACCGTACATAAACGGGCTATTTCGCGCTCCGCATTGGACGCCCGCCCGTAGGCATAATAGGAAGAGTGTCATACTCTTCCTATTATGTACTCTTGCTACCAGCGATTACTAACCAGGCTTGTATACGTTAAGGTTAATTAACCACAGATTCTGTAACCCGGCTAACTCATAAAGCTCAGTTCATCTTCATTAACTCGTTTCGAAGAAGTTTAATTTAAAACTCCGTGGAACCAAGAGTACATAATAGTGTCTCGCTCTATATATATATAGAAGAAGAGTGAGACACTCTCCAGACTGCCTGTGTTCTAGCACAGGCAGATGCGCTGGTCGTTTTCAGGCTACATGTTGACATTCTGTGCAACATTTGACTGGCCAATCAGCGCGTAGATTCTCTGCGTAACACACTTTAGTATATAATCGCTGATGCGTTGATAAGCATTAAAATAGGGATAATAGCTTAATAACTCATTATTTATTCATAGTCTGCTTGCAAAAACATTAAAAAAGGTTAGCAAATACTTTTAGGGATATTTTGGCAAACTTTCAGCAAAATTGATTGAGAAACTTTTGAGATATAAACTTTTCTGAATTTCTCAAAAGTTTCTCAATTTTGCTGAA
Organism: Trissonchulus sp. WLG1_4; assembly: GCA_030248245.1. Lineage (NCBI taxonomy): Eukaryota > Metazoa > Nematoda > Enoplea > Enoplida > Ironidae > Trissonchulus > Trissonchulus sp. WLG1_4. Next base: position 13,355 of record JASANF010013898.1, read on the forward strand.
AGTTTGCCAAAACATCTCCAAAGGTATTTGCAAACCTTTTTTAATGTTTTTGCAAGCAGACTATAAATGAGTAATAAGTTATTAACCTTTTATCCTATCCCGTTTTATGATTGGAGCACGTGCACAGGCGTCTGCCAATCAGAGAATAGAAGCTCGCTTCTGATTGGACAGTCACATGTTGCATAGAATGTCAACATGTAGCCTGAAAACGACCAGCGCATCTGCCTGTGCTAGAACACAGGCAGGCTGGAGAGTGTCTCACTCTTCTTCCATATAGAGTGAGACGCTTACTCTTGGTGGAACCAATTACACATTCCCGTTCCCAATTAGTGATGTGGGTTGGATCGTATCAACGGATTGGATCGACATTGAAACTCCGAGTCGGCGATCCGGGTGGGTAAAAAATTTTATGTCTGGACCTCAAAATTTCAAAATTTGGGGTGTTGTATAATTTCACAATCTTTTCTAGCGGTCAATCAAATGCACAAGTATTACTACTAATCCAATTATTCAAATATAGGCTTTTTATACTGGCAGAAGTATATAGTTTATACATCAAAGTGAAGGGGAAGTTTCTTATTATTGAAGTCGCGTGAAGACACGTACTGAAATGTTTTTAGACATCCGTGATGTTAATCTTTGCATATAAAATCAATTTCTCAACAATGTTTTAGTTAACACAAGCGTTAGCGTTTTGTAAATTAACTATTTTTCCCTTCGAAATTTAAATTGTCATTTAGTTCAGTCAGTCGCAGTCAGTGATAAGTTAACCCCTAATTAGGTTTCTTTTCTTCGACCAAACAGGCACATCATTTTTTCGAAATTGCC
>JASANF010013899.1:0-32445 GCA_030248245.1 Trissonchulus sp. WLG1_4
AAACCATAAACTCATAGCACAAGCAGCTCACGGAGCATTCATAGCTACTAGAAATATGTAATAACACAATGAAAAAACTATCTAACAACAATATTTCTGTACCTAGTTTGTTCCTATTTTAGTTAGGACACACGGGCAATAATGTAGTGTTTGTGACCGGCCGCAATTTTAGGCCAGCTGACCTGAGAGTCTGAGTCAAAACCAGCCGGCCGGCCGGTTGAGGTTAAAACATCGGCCGGCCAGTCACATTCGATTATATACTGTTATTTAGCTAGGTAAATAGCTAAATGTTAACACTTAACATATTAAACTAGCGAAATTTGTCTCGTTAAAATCTAATAGTTGGTAGTTAAATTCTTTTAGTTTAATCACGAGTACATAATAGTGTCTCACTCTATTTAGAAGAAGAGTGAGCGCTCTCCTTCTGCCTGTGTTATAGCGCAGGCAGATGCGCTCGTCACTTCCAGGCCACATGAACAAATTAATTGAGAAACTTTTAAGAAATTGAATGTTTTTATCTCAAAAGTTTCTCAATTAATTTCGCTGAAAGTTTGTCAAAATATCCTCAAAGATATTTGCAAACCTTTTTTAATGTTTTTGAGAGCAGACTATGAATAAATAATCAGTTATTAACCTTTTTTTCCTGCCTTAATGCTTATCAACGCATCTGCGATTATATACTAAAGTGTGTTTAGCAGAGAATCTACGCGCTGATTGGCTAACCACATGTTGCATAAAACGGCAACATGTGGCCTGGAAATGACGAGCGCATCTGCCTGCGCTATAACACAGGCAGAGAGGAGAGTGTCTCACTCTTCTTCCAAATAGAGTGAGACACTATTATGTACTCTTGGTTTAATTAATAGTTAAGTTAAATTCCGTCATTAATAAAATTGGAAATTTTAACTACGCATTTAAGGGGGTAGTGTCGCGAAAGCAGTTTTGCTCATAAGTTGTGAAAAGAGAGCTTTTTGCTTTAAAATAGTACGTTTAATGAGAAGCCAGTCCAACGCTGTTTAGTGTCAAATACTTACTGCCAGACACCATACTACCAATATCGACAAATATCTTGGACCAATCGCCATTAGTAAGCCAGACATCACACAATAGGCAGATAAAAGTTCACCAAATCAAGCCAGATATCAGATTGGCCAGCCTGTGGAGTACACATAATGTGTAGACGCACAATTGTTTGCGACAAATAAGAAAAAAGAAAACTGAAGGCACATTTTTTGATTTAAAATATGCTTCCAGATTTTTCACAATTTTTCATTATTGCTATGAGTACTTAACAGTTTCCGGACAATTTCACAGTTCAAACTAGTATTACTCGGCAACCACTCAAGCAATTCGCACTAAATTTGCATAAACTACATACAACATATGTGCTATGAGTTTGCGTAAACAAACTAAACTAAACAATCAATAAATGTGACGAAAAAATGGAATTTGAATTGGCTTTCAAACTGTCATTTTTCCGACTTTGCGACATCATTGCAAACTATATGCTGCACCAATTTTGCTGAAACTTGGCAGAATTATTGGCCTTTAGACAAGTTTTTAAAATATAGAAAAAACTGTTTCTAAGATTTCATTGAAAAAGCTTTACAGTCGCGCAAATTTGACTGCTTTCGCGACACTAACCCCTTAACTAGAATATAACTAGCTAACCGAGTGTTTCAAAACTGTCCGAAAAACACTTTGTATTAGCGTACGGGGCCCCGGCAGGTGCAAACTGCAGGCTGCGTCTTGTTACTATGAAGTGTACGTGAGCAACAATTTTGTTTTGTGACTTATACAGTACGAATTTTTTTACTGTCATTAATCGATTCAATTTCAAAAATGTACAATCTATTATTGTGTTACTATCACAATCAGTCATTGGTGCAGTCTGCAGTAGTAGCTCCAGTTAGAGTTAACCCTTTAACTCCCAGAAATTTTTTCTCTAGGAAGCCAGACTCTGACAACTTCTGGTTTTTTGGCCATTGCTCAAGTTACGGGCTCAAGTCATGCAGAGCTTGCGAAATCACCATTCAATAACGAATTTAATGATATACATAATCAGTCGATTAGGGGGCTAGGACACACCGTTTTTTAGTTATAAATAAGCGCTCAAAATTGTACCTCACCCAAGACTTTTAACACAGCAACCGTGAGCTTGCCATAGTTGAAGGCTAGACTACAATAGACTTCATAAAAAAAATGTTACTTTTTCGATGAAAAAATCAACGTTGCGTTTCAAAAAAGTCAAAAAGGCAATATGCTTTTTGTGCAACGCGAGCTTATTGCACTTGTGACAAACAGCTTATTGAACTAATGCTGCGCAGCCTATTGCTTATTGCTTATTATATGATATAAGAATGTTATTATACTATATAAAATGCGACTTACATACCTGAAAATTAGTGAGTGACCCAATAGCGCAAACAGCAAAAAAAATACGATGTACAATTTAGTCATGCAAACGCAACACAACAATACAGCAGAGCAAGGCCACTATTGATTTTTTTACCACATTGTGTGTGCGTGTGTGAAATCCAGCTTGGTCGTACTGTGGTATAACAGTTTTCGACGCTGCATCAAAAATCAAAAGTCAAAAATCAAAAATCAAAAATCAAAAATGCAAACTTAAAAAGGTTTTTGATTTTTGATTTTGATTTTTGATGCGGAGCTAAAAACTACGATTTTTAATTTTGATTTTTAATGCATGGTCAAATTTTAATTTGATTTTGAGTTAGATGCTGCATCAAAAATTAAAATTAATTTTGATGCACAATTTTGATTTCTGATTTTGATCATCAAAACACCTACTAGCTTGTTGAAAAACACTGCACATTCGTTAGTAGGTACCACATTAAGGTGGAGCTCTGAGAATTTGCACGTACTTCAAAAATTAAAATTTCTTACTTTTATGGTTATGTTAAAATTAAGTAAGGTGCGCGGTAACAATAAAAGCATTTTTCCAAAAGAATTTGTTTCAATTCATTTTTTGTGGCTCTCACGTGACATGCGAAAACCCTATTCACAGGGCACACATAACTCAATTCAAATTCAATCAATTTGGACAATCTATAGCTCAATTGAAAGGTTTTTAAACGTGCGGGAAGAAAATTTTTTTATTTTTTTGAATTTTATTCTAGATTTTGAGTTCTAACGATTTTTACCTTTTTATACAACTTTAACACTAAATATCTCGCTTCAAAGTCTATTTATTGAAAAATTTAATTTAGCCAGTTTCCTTGAGTTTTTTCTATATTGTGTCCAAATTTCATGTCTTAACTCAAAACATGCGGTTTGGAATCTGTGCCCTATTGCAAAAACCTTGATTTTTTTATTAAAAAGTTGCTTGGCTTGTTGCATGTTTCTATTTTTCTGGCCGAACGGCTTCATTTGACAGACGCTTGCTTCAACTACATTTGTCTATTTATCAAAAAGGAAAGTAGTTTAGTTTTATCTAGATTTTTTTGCGCACTTTTTTCTAGTTTGGTAATAATGGAAAAATATTTACAAAAACGCAAATTTTAGATTTTCGAAATTTTTTAAATTTTTTTTATTTCGAGTTATTTACATCAATCGACTCTTGAACACCTTCTGAGCAACTTTTCTTCAAGAACTATAGGTCGATTTTTCTGCAGAAAAAATAATTCGACAAAAAACAAATTTACGAAGCGCCACCTTAAGGTGGCGCTCCCGAAATGTGGGTTTTGGCCAATATTTTGAAAATGCGCAAAAATAACCATACATGGTAAGAACAAAAGTTGTTCAAATTTCAATTTCCTTCAATTTGATGTGCATATCACATGAAAAATTTTTTGAAAATTTTTAAGCTTTTTTCTGCAAGAAAAATAGATTTTCACGGAAATAGCTTTACAAGCCAGTGCATTTACACGTATGTAATGATTTTGAAATATTGCAAAAGACTGGCAGTTGTGTTTTACTTGAACATACTTAAAGATTTTCGGTGTTTTATTGAGTGTGGTGCAATTTTTTTACAAAATAAAGCAGTATTTTCTGCATGATGCTGAAATAAAGTGCGTGTGAGTACAAACGCAAATTTTCGGCTTGCGTTTTTAAAAAATTGGGTCAACAAGGAAAGCAAAAATTTGGCACATAAATGCACCTTGTTGTCTTCGAGCGGTCGCAAAACTTGATTTGGATCAAAACGATAGTATTTGAAAATATAACCAAATTTAAGTTTTTCGAAAATCGTGATTTCAGTGTTTTTCAATATATCAATCATATTTATCAAGAATGACATTTTGCGACCGCTCGATCACGTTATGACAAGCGAAATGAGCTATTGATTGTTCAACAGCTATCTAGCTGTGAAGAGAAATCGCAAGCCAAAATTCCACTGACGTTTGGTCTGCTGTGAATGCTAATTTGTAACAATCAACTTCATTTTTTTTTATTTGGGCATAGTTTAACACCGGCTTGCCATTGTTTATCTAAAATTGGCCCCAGACTGCCGTTTTCGAAAAGTCACATTTTAGGAGCGCAATCTTAAGGTGGCGCTTTGAATAACCGACTTTGGGCGATAAAATTCTTTAGTCAGGTTTTCGTTGATTAATTCAAGAAGAAAAGTTGTTTAAGGTGGCGCTCAGGGGAACCAACTTTGGCGTTTAATTTCTTTCACCGACATTTTTGACCATAATGTCTTGAAGAATAGTTATTCAGAATAAAAAGAGCTTTCATTTAAGGCGGTAGTAATGAATGTGCAGTGATTTTTAAATTTTTGAAAAAATTTAGTTGATTCAAACTGTATTTTTTGAAAATAAAGTCTGTAAAATATTGATTCATATACACAAAATGGCCAATGAAGTTAGCGGGATCATGTGAAAAATTTTTAGGAGCAAGCCAAGCCAACAAGCCAAACTACACAACAGGAGAATGGAAATTTGACAGTTTTGGCCACTTTTCTAAGCGCATGCGCAGCGCATAAACACAAAAATGAACATGAATAAACTATTGCAAATTTTCTAGACCCAAAATTAAAATTTTTCAAATTGCTTATATTTTTGCGCAGATATAGAGCCCGAAAGTTGAGTGTGAATAGACACTTTTTACTTTGAAACCGTATATTTCATTTAATAATCGACAAATCATAAAATCGTGCATTTTGGGTCTAGATAATTCACTTTTAAATATTTGTGCCATTTTTCGCATGTTTTTGTTCTTTGAACTTTTCAAAAAGTGGCCAGATTTGAAAGTGCTCAAAAAAGCCAAATTGGTCTACTTTTAAAACGTGCCATACAAATCATCCTTACAGTTGTACAATAAGACTTTGTTTAAATGTAGAAGAAAAATAGCGCTTTCTAACGATATAAAAAATATGCGCTGAAGTTAATTACTTATTGAATACTAGCCTGTTGAAAAACACTGCACATTCGTTACTACCACCTTAATGTGCATATTGTGATTAAAATATTTTTCAAAATTTTTTGATCATTTTTGTAGCCCTAGCGAAATTTTTTTGCGGCAATATAAAATAATTACTCATATTACTGAAATGTGCATTTTCTTAGCTTTAAATTAATGTATTAAACATGCAAATGTGTTGAAGCTTTACTGAATTATTTAACCGCGAAAGTATAAATTAAATAATGAATAACCAAAAAAGCTGATAAATCTTCGAAAACATCAATTTTTTTGATTTATTTTCTTAAAAAATTGATTATGGCTTCTGGCAATTTTTTCAACGGAAATATGCATTACTAGGAAAGGTTTAATTTTTGGAAAAGTGAAACGTGTGGGCAAACCTCACATTTTTGCGTAGCGAAGTTGACTACATTTTTTTTGACCTGGCTCTCTGCTGCCAATTGCGATCGAGTTGAAATAATGCATAATGAAAGAAAGAATATAAATGCAGACGTGAAAGATTTTTGATTTTTTAATTTTGGCTCGCAGCACTTTTTGTAGCCGCTCAAACACAACTGATTTTTGAAAAATCGATTTTATGCAAAATCACAATTGGAAATAAAAAATCGAAGACCTTTCACGTCTAGATTTTTGAAAGATCTTTCGATCAATACCAAGATTGTCAAAATCGGTTAAAGTTTCGCTGAGCTAGGTCAAAAACAAAATTAGTGTGAATAGGAAATTCGACATGGCCATAAAATTTGACACATTCACATTAAAGTGCTGAAATGTATTCTAAATAGGTTTTTTGAGACCTCTTTGATGTAGAATTAGGGTGGTATTGCTACTAATTGCATGAGCTGAGTGCCAAACATGACTTTTTTTGCTTAGCGCTACCTTAAAATCAAACTAGCTTTCATTTGATGTATATAACGTCAAATTTTGATTAACTTGAAATTTCCACCAATTTTTCAACGGGAAAAAATCTTTAAATCGATATACCAATAAATTGTATATGGCGTTTGTTACTTTTCAAACAGTTTTGTATAACGAATTGCTAAAATTTTTAAAATACGTTGACCAATATTGACAAAAATACACTATTTTTCAAACTAATTTTTCGTTAACTACTTTTTGGCTTCTGTAATTTTTTTTGGACAAACTTGTAGACGTAGCATAACATTTTTTGTTTCAATATAAAATGATTACTCATATAACTGAAATACGCGGTTTCTTAGCTTTAAATTAATGTATTAAACATAAGAATACGTTTAAGGGGGCGCTCCGGGAATCAAGGATTTGGGCCGTATTTTTTAAAAACAGCCAAAATGACCTATCATTCTTGTAGGAAAGTTGTCCAAAACACTATTTCTGATGTTTTGACGTGCATATCTCCACAGCAAAAGATTTGGAAAAAATTGGACAATTTACTGATTTTATTCGACTTTTACACAAAATCAGCAAGTAAGCCAGTGCATCAACGCTCTTTGAGGTTTTCCAAACAGACGATACGTAGAATTTATTAGTCGTAATGAAAACTTAAAACAATTTTATTGCGTTCTGTGCAAAAAAATCACACAAGAAACTATTTTCAGAAGCAGCAGACTCAAATATACGCTATGTGAATACAAAACCAATTTTTCGGCATTCGATTATAAAATGCTGGTAAGATATTTTTTTACAAATTTTTACACAATTATAGCCTTAGGCTCTGCGAAGTTGAACAATTTTTTAGTTTTTTAAAATAAAGCTTAGAATTTTTTTTATATGAATTTTAATGCTCTGAGTTCGACTTCGAAAACACATAATGACATTTTTCATACAAACCTGACATAAATGTTAAAAACCAAAATAATGTTCAACTAGAAAAGCACATAAGCTATATTTTGGTATATAAAGTGTGACTATACGCAAAGTATAAGCAGAGTTATTGTTTGCCGAAAATTCACTCACGTTTGGTGCTCTGGGAGTCACGTGACATGATCATGTGATTTGAAATTTTGCCTCCAGTGTTCTTTTGTGCCATAGTGCATATATGTATGGTAAAGTTTGACATTTGCCAATTTTTTTGCCAATTTTCGATGTAACCCCTGATTCCCGGAGCGCCCCCTTAAGCTTTGCTGAGTTATTTAGCAGTGAAAATAACACATAGAAATTGAAAAACCTAAAAAGCTGATAAATCTTCGAAAATGTCAATTTTTGATTTAATTTCTTAAAAAATTGAGTAGGTATGGCTTTTGGTAGCTTTTTCAACGGAAATATGCAGTCATAGGAAAGGTCTAAATTTTAAAAAAGTGAAACATGTGGGCAAGCCATAGATTTTTGCGTAGCGAAATCGACTACTTTTTTTGGACCTGGCTCCCCGCTGCCGATAGCGATCGACTTTGAAATTTGCGCAATGAAAGAAAAAATATGAATTCATACGTGAAAGTTTCTCGATTTTCAAATTTTGGCTCGCAGCACTATTTGTAGTCGCTCAAACATTTTTGAAAAATCGATTTTTTGCTAAATCAAAACTAAAAATCGAAAAAACTGCAGAACTGTATTCTAAGTAGGTTTTTTTGATGTCTCTTTAATGTAAAAATTAAAGTGGTATTGCTATTTATTGCATGAGCTGAGCGACGAACATGAGTTTTGGTGCTAAGCGCTAAGTAAAGGTGGCCCTTCGGGAATCATCAAGGATTTGGGGAGTGGGTAATACCCAGCCACCCTGCCAGCCCTGGCCCCAGCCCCAGCCCCAGCCACCCCAAATATTGGATAATAAAGGCAGAAAGAAATGTGTTGGTGAATCACACGCAAAAACTGTAATGAGCAGATTCGCAAAAAGTAACACAGTAGAAAAAGTCGAAAAAAGGAAAAAACTGTGGTGTCTCAGAACGAATGATTAATAGACTATGATAATAAATATTACAGCGGAAAAGTTAAAGTAGGGCCTTTTAAAGACTTTTTGAGACTTTTCAGTGTGGTAAAAATGCACAAAATATCTGAAAAGAGAAACTGAAGATTGATAAATCCACTGCAGATTTTTTAGATTTTTTCTGCTCTATTTTTTATTTTTTAAAATATTTTTTCGTTCTTTTTGTTGCTGGTTTTCAAACGTTTCAGTTGCTGAAAAAAGTATTTACAAAATTTAATGTATTGAATTTTCTAGCTATTCTATTTGAAAGCTTCAAAGCATACACATAACAGGGTCAAAATTTCGGGGGCCTCTTTTCGATAAAATATTAAATATTAAATATTTTAAATATTTTCCTTAAATATTTTCAACTGTTCGAAAATATTTTTCGACTTTCGATTGTTTTTTATCAGCATCAAGCAATTTTCTACTTTTCCTATTCTACCAATTTTCCACGAATGAATCTGCCCATTTTAATTTTTCTGCCATTCACCATTACATTGCACATTTCTATGCCTTTTTATCATAATATATTATTTAGGGTGGCAGGTGGGATGGCTGGGGCTGGGGCCGGGGCTGGCAGGGTGGCTGGGTTTTTCCCACTCCGAAGATTTGGGCCATATTTTTTAAAAACAGAAAAATGACCAAGCATTCTTGAATAAAAGTTTCCCAAAATACTATTTCTCATGTTTTGACGTTCATATCTCCATAACAAAAAATTGACAAATTGGACATTTTGCTGATTTTATGCAACTTTCACCCAAATTCAGCAAGTAAACCAGTACATCAACGCTTTTCTAGGTTTTGCAAACAGACGATACGCAAATTTTATTAGCCGTAATAAAAAATTAAAATAATTTTATTACGTTATGTGCAAAAAATGCACTAAAAGCTATTTTCAGAAGAATCAGACTCAGATATAGGCAGTGTGAATACGAAACCAATTTTTCGGCATTCGATTACAATTTACTGGAGAGATATTTTTCAACAAAATTTAGCGCAATTATAGTCTTAAGCGCTGCGCAGTTGAACAATTTTTTAGATGTTTAAAATAAAGTTTAGAAATTTTTTATATGATTTTTATTGCTCATCAGGCCGTGTTTACATTGAGCTTTTTTTCAGCTGCTCGAGCAGCTGAAAAATGCTGCAGCATTTTTTCGGCGTTTCCGGCATTTTTTCAGCTGCGCGAGCAGCTGGGAAAAAGCTGGAGCAGCTGAAAAAAAGCTGGAGCAGCTTGAAAAAAGCTGAAACTGCAGCATTGTCATGACAACGGAGTAGCTAGTCTACATATAGTGACCGCCATACTTACCCGCATTTTTCAGCTGCTCCAGCTTTTTTGCAACTGCTCGAGCAGCTGAAAAAATGCCGGAAACGTCGAAAAAATGCTGCAGCTTTTTTTAGCTGCTGGAGCAGCCGAAAAAAAGCTCAATGTAAACACGGCCTCAGACTTCAACTTCGAAAACACAATGGCCATTTTTATTCAAACCGTACAATATTGTTAAAAATCAAAATATCGTTCAACTAGAAAAGCAGAAAAGCCAGATTTTTTATATTAAGTATAACCATACGCAAAGTTTAAGCAAAGTTATCGTTTGCCGAAATTTCACTCACATTATTTGGATCAAGTGCAGTTGGGGGGAAGGGGAATATAGGACCTGTTTTTGAAGTAAAGCACCTTGAGGGAAGCATTTTTTGTAATATACCCCTATCCACAAATTTGTATTTTCTGAGCTATGACCCCTTGAAAATTGCATTTTAGTGTTTTTGGAAGTGAACGTAGGCCAAAGTTCGTAGCCAAAAATAGCTATAATCTTTGTTTTTGGATAGTTTTGAGTGCGTTATGATGTTTTAAGGGGTTTACATTTGGTTGGGGGGAAAATTATTTTCGGCCCTAATTCGCTTCCTACCCCATCTTTTACTAAAAATATGAAACCCCCATCGTCAGCTATGCCCCCAATCTGATCTCTAGCCCCCAAAATAGCTGTCGCCCCTTTTAATAAAAATCTGAATTGAAATTATTGGTGTTAAAACCCTTAGGGGTCGAATAAGTCGGAAAAACGGCATTTTTTTCGACTAATGATTCGGAGTCCCCCTATATCCCCCAAACCCAGGGGGGGGGTCAAAATTGATAGCTCTTTTGAATAGGCTAGGTTAGAAGTTTGTAGGATGTAAGCTTTAGCTGGAAATCAAGCTTTGTCTAAAAATTAAACTTTACATGAAATTTTTTGCACAATATTAGATTTAGGCAAAAATACTCCATGAACGAAAACCTGCTGCTACCATTAAAAGAGCAACTTCTAAGCTACTAAATGCTGAAAAAAATTTGTAAATCGGTTCAGGCTTTGAAAAGTTACTAAACTTTTTCTGAAGATGCCTGGACCAGGCTGTTAGAAGTGTTACAACACAGGTAAGGTTCAATACAAAATTCGGGCTATATCTGCGAAATTTTTTAAATTCTGAAGCGAGTTGAGGTTTCTTAGTGTGGTAAAGTTATTTTTGATGCTTCTTAACAGGTTTTTCTATCAAATTAGGCCTCAGGCTTAGGCTTAGGCTTAGTGCTTAAAGCCGATTCACACACTGCGATTTTACTGCGATTTTGCCGCAGCGTTTTCGGCGCTGCGGCAAAACGCACTGTCTGAACAGACGCAGCAATTTCAGTGCGGAACGCCTGCGTCTTGATTTTGCCGCAGCGTTTTAAACGCCAGACTGCAATTCGGCCTGCGTTTTCAGTGCGTTTTGGTGCTGCGGACATGTTGGTTTCAACAATACTCGCAAAGCTGTTTGTCATATTTTTAAAAGTTTAAAGACGCAGCAAAATAGTTCCCGAGACGCAACGTTGGTTCAGACGCTGCGTTTCGTGTGCGACAACCTGCGTCTTGCGTTTTGCGTCAAAATCGCAGCGGCAAAAACGCATCGTGTGAATCGGCCTTAAGGCCGATTCACACGCTGCGATTTTACTGCGATTTTGCCGCAGCGTTTTCGCCGCTGCGGCAAAACGCACTGTCTGAACAGACGCAGCAATTTCAATGCGGAATGCATGCGTCTTGATTTTTCCGCAGCGTTTTAAACGCCAGACTGCAATTCGGTTAGCGATTTCAGTGCGTTTTGATGCTGCGGACGTGTTGGTTTCAACAATATTAGGAAAGCTGTTTGTCATATTTTTAAAACAGTAAAGACGCGGGAAAACAGTTTGCGAGACGCAACGTTTGTTCAGACGCTGCGTTTTGTGTGCGACACCCTGCGTCTTGCGTTTCGCGTCAAAATCGCAGCGGCAAAATCGTTTTTGCAGAATCGCAGCGTTTTTGTCGCTGCGGCAAAACGCAGCTTGCCGCACGCAAAACGCAATGTCTGAACAGACGCAGCGTTTTCAGTGCGAAATGCCTGCGTCTTGATTTTGCCGCAGCGTTTTAAACGCCAGACTGCTATTCGACCTGCGATTTCATTGCGTTTTGATGCTGCGGACGTGTTGGCATAAACAAGTTTCGCGGACCAATTTGTCATTTTTTTGAAACAGTAAAGACGCAGCAAACTGACCTGCGAGACGCACTAAGGCCGCAAAGCTTGTTCAGACGGTGCGTTTCGCTTGCGACACCCTGCGGCTTACGTTTTGCGTCAAAATCGCAGCGGCAAATCGTGTGAATCGGCCTTAAGGCTCAGGCTCAGGCTCACAGCTCAGGCTTTGGCTTAGTGCTCAGGCCGAGGCTTAGTGCTCACATTTAAACTCAGTTGTGGGTGAGCAAAAATTAGTTTTAGTTTCCTGCATCAAATAAAAGACCTTTGTTACTGTGGAATAATGAATAAAGCTGAACTTTAAAACCGAAATTGCCCGTCGGCGTGAGCTTGGCTCTGAGCATTAGGGAAGCTTTGAACTAGGATTTATTAGCATTAGAATTTATTGTAACGCCGTATTTGTGCCTTAAATGTGATATTTTTTGTGGGGAAAATGTTTGATAGCCATCAGCTGCGCAAAAAATTATAAAATTTTGAATTTTAAGCTCATTTTAAGTACAAGTTTAAGTGTAAGTTCATTTCGCCAATTTTATAATTAATAAATTAACATTTTTTGGCCAGAATGAGCAAGATATGTAGCAAATAAAGCTGAATAAAATATATTAATATGTGTTAATATATGCTCATAAAATTTCAGACTGATATAATGACCGAGCTGGTCTTATTTTGCGAAAATTAGCCCCAATATGACAAAAAAATAAGATTTTCGACAAAACTTAAATTTTTAGAAAAAGCTAAAATTTTAAGTTTTTTCGCTTGCAAACTGCCAAAAATGAACACAGCGCATGCGAAAACCTATAAAAACATGTTTTTACGTTGAAAAACTGTTAGTTTGAATTTCCCCCCCCCAACCGAATCTGCACCCCATCGTCTAGGCTTAGCAGGATTCTCTTCTATTTTTTCTGAAAATTTTTTCAATTTTTTTCAATCATTTTTTCGAAAATTTTTTCAATCATTTTCAATTTTTTATTGCCTACGCCTGAGCCTTAGCCTAAGCCTGAACTTAAGCCTAAGCCTGCTACTAAGCCTCAGCCTAAGCCCCATACTAAGCCTAAGCCCTAAGCCTAAGCCTAAGCCCAACCGGTCAAAGAGCCTTTGTTTTGCTTCTAAAAAATTTTAACCAATAATCTGACACCATTTAGACACGATTAGAACGGAAAAAACAAGAGCTTCGGAAAAAAATTACGAAAACGTCCCTCACTGAGGGTTCAGATTTCGGGGGGTCGTACCTCAGAAAATCAAAAAAATGAAATAGGGATTCTTGAAGCAAAAATGCTTCTTCCAAGGTGCTCTACTAAAAAAATAGGTCCACTATTACCCCCCCAATTGCATTTAACCCCATTACTATCGTTATCGTTATTATCGTTACAAGTCTAGTGCGTCTAGTTCGTCCAAATACGTGAGGTGATATCACTTACATAGTATTTATCAACAACGTTTTAAATTTGACTAAAAAAATAAGTAGGTTTACAACTGGGATTAGCACTGATCGCACACATAAATTGTCAAAAATAAATTATTTTTGCACTATGAATAAATAAACGCAAATAATCGCAAAAATTGCACCTGCCCTTAATCGAACTGGGGAACTCTGGTTTGATGTAACAAATACACATACAACCCACACGCTAACCCACTGCGTCACCGTGCTGCTGAAATCTAACGTTTGAAACGTCATTAAATGGGTAAATTTACTGGGTCAATCTTCGGCGGGGGAGGGGGGGGAAATTATTTTTGGCCCTAAAACGCTTCCTACCCCATTTTTTAATAAAAATGTAGAACCCCCATCGTCAGCCAAGCCCCCAATTTGATCCAAGTTACTGTGCTGATTCAATGAAATTGGTGACGAAATTGTAATGTTTAAAAATTACAAACATAACTTGGTCTATTCACTGGTGTACTTAAATCCTAATTATTATATTTATCATTTTGCTTAGGATAGTTTGAATCCTTTTAATTCGATACTGTTATACTTAACGCAAAAAAGACCGCTTGTGATTTGAATATGTTATAGCTTTCCAAAAAAACACCTATATATATATATATAAAACGAAATCACCCACTTAAGGTGGTAGTTGCGTTTTTGAGGTTTTTGTGATTTCTTTGTGATTTAAACTTTGTGCCAACACAACTCAAGTTACTAAAGAAGCTTGAGCACGAATTTTGGGCGCAGTATTGCTGGCATATTTTTAGGCTAAATTTTATGGGGGGGGGGGGGGCGCGATGCCCCCCCCCCCGATGGATGGGGGCAGTGGCGTATCCAGGATTTCGCAAAGGGGGGGGCTGCGACCGGGGGGGGGGGGGGGGGGGGCAACTGTGAGCCACCGCCGATCAAAAGGGATCTGGCGGGGACGGCAACCCTCGGACCTTTTTTGAGCTTGTTATTGTAACCATCGATAAACTACAATAGTGAATCTGCAGCAAGCACTTAACTTTGCGGGGGTCTGGAGGCGGCAGCCCCCAGAAGTTGAAGCTTTTTTGAGATATTAACCATCGAAATTGCATTGAAAATTGCACTTTTTACATGAAATAAAGAAATGTAGTGGATCTACAGCTAGCATTTAGCAATGCGGGGGTCTGGGGGCGGCAGCCCCCAGAAGTTGAAGCTTTTTTGAGATTTTAACCATCGAAATTGCATTGAAAATTGCACTTTTTCCATGAAATAAAGAAATGTAGTGGATCTACAGCTAGCATTTAGCAATGCGGGGGTCTGGGGGCGGCAGCCCCCAGAAGTTTTAGCTTTTTTGAGGTTTTAACCATCGACATTGCAATGAAAACTACTAAAGAGTAAAAGACCCAAAACTAAAGAGTTGGACTGAATCTTTTTGTGCTATGGGCCAGCGTAGGCTATTTTATGGCTGCGTTCAAAAATTGGGGTTTTGCGATGATTTATCGTTGCAATATGCTTTTGCCAGGTGGCTTTTTCTGATCCGTCGTCAAGAACGACCGTTTCTGATGTGTGTTGCAATTTTAGGGTTGAAAATTGACACACGAGACGCCGATACGGCGCAACTGAGGCGGGGGGGGGAGAAATTCAAACTGACATTTTTTCACCGTGAAAACACGTTTTTATAGGTTTTCGCATACGCTGAGTTCATTTTTAGCACTTTCCAAGCGAAAAAACGTTGATTTATACCTATACGAAAAAATTCAATTTTTGTCAAAAATCATCGTTTTTCGACATATTAGGGCTAATCGTCGAAAATTATGACCAATTCAGTCGTAATATCAGCCTGCAGCTTGATTGTCATAAAATAACACATAATAATATATTTAATACAGCTCTCTTAGCAACATATTTAGCTCATTTATACTAAAAATAGTAATTTTGCCAATTGAAAAGAGGCGAAATATACATAGTTAAATTGAGCTTGCATATCAAAATTTTCACATTCTTTTCGCATATACAATAAATTAATTACATTTTCATATAAAATTAAGCATCATTAGGCATAAGTAGCGATTTTAACTGAAAGCGAATACCATAAATACGATTTACAAACGTCACTGATGCTCAGCAGCAAGCTGGGACTGACAGTCAGTTTCGGTTTAAAAGTGCAGCTTTATTTATGATTCCACAGTAGCAAGTGTCCTTTGATTTGATGCAAACAACTAAGACTAAGCCTTTTCTGACCCACCTACTAAGCCTGAGCCTAAGCACTAAGCCTAAGCACTAAGCCTAAGCCTAACCTAAGCACTAAGCCTAAGCACTAAGCCTAAGCCTAAGCCTGAGGCCTAATTTTATGGGAAAACCTGCTAATAAGCATCAAAAATAAATTTGCTGCACTAAAGTACACCTATAAGCTCCATATTTAAAAAAAATTCCCAGCTATGGATCGAAATTTGCACTGTACCTTACCTGTGCTGTAACGCTTCAATCAGCCTGGCTCGGGTAGCTTCAGAAAAAGTTTTGTAACTTTTCAAAGCCTGAACCGATTTACAAAATTTTTTCAGCATTTAGTAGCTTAGAAGTTGCTCTTCCAACGGTAGCGACAGGTTTTAATTTGATTCAGTATTTTTGCCTAAATCCAGTTTTGCGCAAAAAATTTCACGTAAAGTTTAATTTTTTGACAAAGTTTGATTTCCAGCTAAAGCTTGCATCCTACAAACTTCTAACCTAGCCTATTCGAAAGAGCGTTCAATTTTGACCCCCCCTAGGTTTGGGGGATATAGGGGGACTCCGTATCATTAGTCGAAAAAATGCCGTTTTTCCGACTTATTCGACCCCTAAGGGTTTTAACACCAATAATTTCACTTCAGATTTTTATTAAAAGGGGCGACAGCTATTTTGGGGGCTAGAAATCAGATTGGGGGCATGGCTGACGATGGGGGTTTCATATTTTTATTAAAAGATGGGGTAGGAAGCGAATTGGAATCGAAAATAATTTCTCCCCCCCCGCTTCAGTCTGACCCGCCGATACACTTGCCGTTAGCAGATCATTATTCAAAGTTCCAAATGGTCGACTGACGACTGTGGCTAATTTTATTATACAGAAACTATAAATTGCCCGAAAATTGCTAATATGTGTCGTTTTTTGCGTTAAAATAGCAATTAAATGCATTTTTAACGTTTTAAAACAAAGAAAACTCATCCCCCCTCCCCGAAATTTTTTTTGGTTACGCCACTGCAGATTGGTGTAATAATGCTTCAAAAATTAAAATTAACAAAAAGTGAAAAAATCGTAAAAAATATGTATGCAAAAAAATACAAACAAAAAAATACAAACATGTATGCAGCAAAGCAAAAAATAGTATACTTTGTATTTAATTTTGTATTTTTTACCCTATCTAACTATACAAACATGTGAGACATTAATCAATTAGCACAGAATATGATAATAGACCTGGCATATATATAGGCATGCACAAAGAAAAAAGGTATCTAAGCCAAAAAAACATCAACAGAATGGAAAAAACTTGGAGATTTTTTAAATTTTGAAGGTAGAATTTGTCAATTGTGGAGGTATCAGAAACACTTTTGTCAGCTTTTGAAGTTTCGGAAAGGGGGGGGCTGCGACCCTCTAAGGGGGGGGGGCTCAAATCGCTAAGGGGGGGGGCTGCAGGCCACCCCCCCCCCCCCCCCAAAATACGCCACAGGATGGGGGGGCGTCGACCAAAATTGGGGGGGGGGGGGGCGCACCAATTTCACGATAAAACACTATTTTTACAGAAATAAATGGTTATTATACGTTAAATGTTACGTTTTCATTCGTTATTATAGCTACGCTAATACTAAATTTAGCCAAAAAGGGCTCAAAAACCCGACGAACACGACATCGCTACAGCTAAAATTTCGCTAAAACGTCCTTCCGAAAAAATTTTTGGGCTATGGGGGGGGCACCCCATCTGAAATGGGGGCTCAAAATGGGGGAGGGGGGGCTCCGGACCAAATGGGGGGGGCGCCCCCCTCCGGCCCCCCCACTAAAAATATGCCAGGTATTGTACAGGTCAAAATCCCCAGACATGTTTCTCACTTTTTTTTAAGTTTTACCTGTGGACATTTTTAGAGGGCTTTTATCACAAGAAAATACGTTACATTTTCGGGGCTTTTGCTAATATAGCAGGCGGGGAAAAAAAACCCACCCCATTTTTTGGGGGAAAAAAAACCCACCCCGGTTTCGGAACTTGGGTATATGGTACAGGTCTAAAAATTTGCCAGCGTATAGTACAGTCCCTGTAGGCAAACGTATATAAGCGGTATCCAAACGGGGTCTCGTTGGTACTTTTTATGAGTCAAAAATTTTGACCCCCCATTTTTGACCCGACATGGCTCCAAGGGAGGTGAATTTTGGAGTCTCATTTCTCAGCACTAAAAGATGCGAGCTCAAATGTAAAAACACTTTTACAGAGGACTACCCTTCCTCTATTCATGACCGCAGTGGCAGGTCCCTCCTTCTTTCGTACGAGGGGGGGCATGACCGAAATTAGACGGGGTAAAAAAAACCCATGTGGGGGAAAAAAACACACTTTTTGAAAATGGTCTGGTGATGTCGAAAAACCTTGTAGCTACTCCAAAAGACTCATGGTAGTGCAAAAAGACGTTTATTGTTAACACAAATGCGCATACTGACACTTTCTTGATCGATTTCTGGTATACAGGCCTAATAGTCGGACTTTGTCATTTTGAGGTCCCTTTGGAGCGGAAAGTAGTATTATCTGGTACTATTGCCAGTTTTTTGTATGTTTTTAATTATAACCTGTTAGTTTCTCTTGTTTAAACGCCAAATAACCGAATAAAATTAAACTATGTCCGTCACGACCAGTCACACCCACTTACGGTACCCCCCACTGAGCGTCGATGGCGTAAAAAGCAGCCATAAAGTGCAAATATTGCACGCATTTGAATCTAGTAGTTTTCAACGTTTTCAGGCGAAATTAAGGTGTTTTGTTTTCAAATCTGAAAATTCAAAATTTTATAATGGGCTGCGAAGGGCAGTTTTCAAACTTGTCTACCTGAGGCCCCATAGCAAATCTGCGCATAGTTTTGACATCAGTGGCCTCTACTACTCCTAATACGTGCCATAGCGTTGAAAAACTACCGCTAACACACTTTTCGGGTGATTTATGGGGTGGGTTTTTTTCCCCCACATGGGTTTTTTTTCCCCCAATTGGGTTTTTTTTTCCGGCAAGTTTTTGGCTTCCCGCCAAAAAATGGTAAGAGATAGCGAAATGAAACCGGTGCCAGCATTTAGAGCAAGGTTAGGCCTACGACAGATTTTTTTGGTTTCTCGTGAAAACGTATAGTCTATGAGCTACATGACGAAATATGAAAATGCGGGTTTTTTCCCCGCCTGCTATAAGCTATTTTCTCAGTAAATTGACTAGTTATTAAAAAATGCATATTTTGGCAGAATTCATTTCTGCCAAAAAGCGTCGATTTTTGAAAAATCATTGTGAGTCACATGGGTGCCGGAGAAACGGTTTTTATGCTGCAGCCTAAGAGTTGTAGAACACGATGAAATTGAGTTTATATGTACTTTGATCGGGTTTTTTTCCCCGCATTAGAGTTTTTTCCCCGCATAGGATTTTTCCCCGGAGGTTTCGAGGCTTATTACTCAGAAATGTATGTATGTACATAAGTATAGCAGGCGGAGAAAAAAACCCACCCCATTTTTTGGGGAAAAAAACCCACCCCAGTTCCGGAACTTGGGTACGTGGTACAGGTCTGAAAATGTGCCAGCGTATTGTATATACAGTCCCTTTAGGCAAACGTATATGAGCGGTATCCAAAAGGGGTCTCGCTGGTATTTTTTATGAGTCAAAAATTGGACCCCCCCATTTTTGACCCGACATGGCTCCAAGGGAGGTGAATTTTGGAGTCTCATTTCTCAGCACTAAGAGATGCGAGCTCAAATGTAAAAACACTTTTACAGACGACTACCCTTCCTCTATTCATGACCGCAGTGGCACGTACGAGGGGGGGCATGACCGAAATTAGACGGGGTAAAAAAAACGCATGTGGGGGAAAAAACCCTCTGTTTGAAAATGGTCTGGTGACGTCGAAAAACGTAGTAGCTACCCCAAAAGACTCATGGTAGTATATACAGAAAGACGTTTATTATCAACACAAATGCGCAAACTGACACTTTCTTGATCGAATTCTGGAATACGGGCCTAATAGTTGGACTTAGTCATTTTGAGGTCCCTTTGCAGCGGAAAGTAGTATATATTCTCTGGTACTATTGCCAGTTTTTTGTATGTTTTTAATTATAACCTGTTAATTTCTCATGTTTAAATGCCAAATATCCGAAAAAAATTAAAATATGGCCGTCGCGACCTGTCACACCATCTTACGGTACCCCCCATTGAAGGTCGATGGCGTAAAAAGTAGCCATAAAGTGCAAATTTTGCATGCATTTGAAGCGTTATCACAACTCTTTATATAGTTGTTTTCAACGTTTTCAGGCGAAATTACGGTGTTTTGTTTTCAAATTTGAAAATTCAGAATTTTACAATGGGCTGCGAAGGGCAGTTTTCAAACTTGTGTGCCTGAGGCCCCATAGCAAATCTGCGTATAGTTTTGGTATCAGTGGTACTACTCCTAATACGTGCCATAGCGTTGAAAAACTACCGCTAACACACTTTTCGGGTGATTTATGGGGTGGGTTTTTTCCCCCACATGGGTTTTTTTCCCCCAAATGGGTTTTTTCCCCGGCAAGTTTTTGGCTTCCCGCCAAAAAACGGTAAGAGATAGCGAAATGAAACCGGTCCCAGCGTTTAGAGCAAGGTTAGGCCTACGACAGATTTTTTTGGTTTCCCGTGAAAACGTATATATATATATATATATATAGTCTATGAGCTACATGACGAAATATGAAAATGCGGGTTTTTTCCCCGCCTGCTATATATAGTTAAAATCTATTTTATTAGCGCAACAGTTAGGCGAAAGATGGCCGTTATAACAGCCTTGAGCATTAATGGATCTGATTTATTTGGAGCACAGGAAAATAGGGTTTTCCCCGCACCACTAAATACATATATTCAGAATGACTTTGTGGGGCTTTGGTGCGTGCGCCGAGGGCCAGCTTGGACTGGGCGGCATCGAAGATGAGCAAATTGTGCAGCCGCAGCATGTGAGCAAGTTGGACATTGAAACGGTCAGCGTGGCCTGTGGCTCACAGTACTCCTTGCTCATTGGCGAGAACGGAACTGTGTACTCTTGCGGCTGCAACGATTCCGGACAGTTAGGACATGAGGGACCTCGCAAAAAGTTTAGTAAGTTTAAGTTTAGTCGGCGACGGCGCCAGTGTGGTTTTTATTTAGTTTGGAATGTTATATATTTTATTTATGTTATATACTGGAATGAGAGAAAGCTAGAGATGTGGAAAAGTGAAGGAATGCCGAATTAGGGAGCAGTTTACGAATTTTTGGCCTTTAGAACTCACTCAAAAGCGAAATTTTTTCAGTTGGAATGTGAAATTTTCAAAAAAAACTTTTTCGAATGTTTTCGACTTTTCTTACTCATTTTGGAGCTTTTTACAGCTATCCGGAGGAAATTGTGAGTTTCAGTTCAGGCCTAAAGGCACCTTTTTTGTCAGCAGCAAAAAAGGAGGGTTTGCTTTGATAGGTCTAATCTGAGCCTGAGGGTATATAATTTGTCTCATTTTGGACGATATCAAGATTTCCTGTGATAATGTGCTGGTGTGACCTATCCTTTAGCTTTGAAGTATCACATTGGCACTGCTCGTTTTGTATTCCTGCATTTGTATATATGAAATCATTTGAGGTTTGCTTATAATTGAATATTAATCGACTGATTGGTGAATCATATGAATAAATTGGCATGGGCGTGCTGTACTTTATATCACATATGTTGTCCGGCCATTTTTCAGTTACTTCCTTGCATTTGAATATATTCATCCAGTTGATATTATCAATACCCTTGTTGCAATAATGAAATAAAATCCTTTCCTTCTTATTATTGTTTTTGGCCTCCTTCACCTTTTGGCCTTGAATTTTTGCTCGACATAAATCGAATAAAAGTTGGTTCAAGTCTGTAGAGTCCGCCTCCAGTAGATCCATATATAACTTATTTAGGGATGCCTTGTCCATTCCAAAAATCGATGATGTTATATTTTTCTTGAATCTTTTATTGTCAGTATTGTGTGAATGTATTAAGTACTCTAGAAAATTTGGAAAATACTGTTTTCCTCGAGCTCTACGAGGTCGTTTACAGCCTCTAGACCTGAATTTATCTGATCTGTTAAAACTCCAGAACGTCGCGACATTATGATTTTCTCCGCTAAGAACAGTGTTTAAACCATAGGGTTGTTTCGTGCGTAGTTCTTTGATCCAGTATTTTTCTCGTTCGAGCCTGTTTTGTTTGTCCAAATTATGATCATTAGTTTCCGTGATTTTTTCAACAATTTGAAAGGAGTAGTTTTCGCAGTTTGTTGATTTAAAATGCTTAATCAATTCCGTACAGCCGGATTTTGCGTTTCCTTCGATTGACCGTATATGTTCTAATGCTCTTAATCTGAATTCTCTCTTAGTTTCACCTATATACTGCATATTGCAATCGTGACAGGTAATGGCGTAAACAACGTTGGTGCTTTTGCAACAGAGTGAGATATCGTTGGTTTGTGGTACGGTATATTCGCGATGTTTGTACGCGCTTGTGATTATTGTTGTCGGGTTGAATCGTTGGCAAGTCTTACAATCCAACCTACGAGAAGCACAGAAATCATGATGTTGAGTAGGTAGTATATTTAACCAGCGGTAGTCCCACCTCAACTACCAGGCGAGCCCCGGGTGGTAAAACCTATTAGCCAAGGATTGCTCAGCTTAAGGTGGGCGTTTACACCACCATAGGGTCCACCGAACCCTCCCACCAACCCAGGTGTTGCAGGACCTATATCCTACGAAGCCTCGAATATAGGAGAGATCAGCACCTGGTGCGCTTTAGCCACCTGAAACCAGGATTATCGAGGCGCTCACTCGATTCGACTGGATCTATGCTCACTGATAGTGCTTACATTAAAATTAAAAAGCTGTGCCTTGAAAAGTGTAGATGACTGAAAGGCTTTGCAATAGATATATATATATATATAAATACCATAAAAGGAAAGGAAAGGGGAGGCAAGATTGCATAAATGAATTAAGAAAAATTACATTGAAAATTCTAAGCGAAAGTTATGGATGAATCTTCCCGGTCTAATTTGGATCTAAAGATGTTGGCTCGAAGAAACTAACTGCTGTATATATTGTAGATCTCTTCTAAAATTCTGTATAAATTATATAAATACTTTCTATAGCACCAACAAAAGTCTGCATGGTAAAAACATTAACAGCACACGAACAAATTGTTCAAGTTCAAATTCTTTTGCTTACCTGTGTTATAGTAGTTCAAAGTTATACAAGTTCAAATGTAATGAAAAGATGGTCTCGCCGAATGAAGAGAGTGATTGCTCAAGTATTATTACTGCACTTTATGAAGAATGTAGAAAAATGGGCATATGGACAAGCCATTATCCTGTTAATATTTGGGCATAGGGACGAACCCTTACCCTGTTAATATATGGGCATAGAGCCATGCTCTTACCCGGTTAATACATTTGTAAAGTACTATTGGTGCACTTTATGAAGAATGTAGAAAAATGGGCATATGGACAAGCCATTACCCTGTTAATATTTGGGCATAGGGACGAACCCTTACCCTGTTAATATATGGGCATAGAGCCACGCTCTTACCCGGTTAATACATTTGTAAAGTACTATTGGTGCACTTTAAAAAGAATGTAGAAAAATGGGCATATGGACAAGCCATTACCCTGTTAATATCTAGGCATAGGGACGAACCCTTACCCTGTTAATATATGGGCATAGAGCCACGCTCTTACCCGGTAAAACATTAGTACTTATTGGTGCACTTTAAAAAGAATGTAGAAAAATGGGCATATGGACAAGCCATTACCCTGTTAATATGTGGGCATAGGGATGAACCCTTACCCTGTTTATATATGGGCATAGAGCCAAGCTCTTACCCGGTTAATATTTCGCCAAGTTTACCAAACCTGGCTAACATACAGAATTTCCGTTAATTTTTTCCTGGGTATATAATAAATAGACCTATCGGGGAAGAGAATTTTTAAGGTAATGTTTGAATGTGTGCGATTTTTCATTTGTTAAAAAGGGGCGGGAAAGAAATATATAGAAAATTGTACCGGTCCAGAGAACTTAAAATTTTAGTAATAGTGGTGCGAGCACCGGCACAGGGACAAGCCGGGGGAGAACGGCTCGCCTATCCGGCAAGTCCGAGTGCGATATCCAAGAAGAGTAAACTAAATAACTGCGGTTTCTTCTAGCGTAAAAAGGCAAATTTACTGCTGCTTGTTGGTTGTAATATAGACTACATTCTCCCAATTACTCCCAGGAAAAACCAAAACAAGATAGTTTGAAAAAAGGGCGTTAGTTTGAAAAAAAAACAGACAAATACGTTGAACAAACAATAAGTAAAACATTATAACTTATAGGAAATGACTTAAAAATAATTTTATAAGTGATATCTAGAAAAGTAATGTATATGGTTAAACGCAAAGCAATTAGTAAGAAATCAACAGATGAGTGCGAGATTGTTAATACTTAACTAAGGTGGTGAGTTGGTGCTTGCGATCGTCTCCAGACCGTACCCTGGTTAGACGGCGACTCGTCAGTGGATTCATCAACCAGGGACATGCTTTTGAAATTTTATGTATAGAAATAAAACAAAAATTGAACGTTTTTTTACGAAGAAATGAAAATATCGAAAAATTGGTTTCGTCGCAGATCGCCTCATCTAGGTGACAACAAAAACACACGTATAGTTTCATGCTTCAACGTAGGGATGGAAGTCTCGGTTTTTTTTCCGAGACCGAGACCGAACCCGGAAACCAAGACCGCGAGACCGACACTGAATTCCGAAACCGGCAAAACCGGCATTTGGTTCATTTTTTGCCATTTTTTATCTTATCATTTAACATTTTTCAGTTTAAGTAAATAAAGCATAGCCAGACACTTTATGTATATATAACTAGCGGCAAGATAACACAATTTTGTTACTTTTTGTCTTTATCCTCTTACCTGACTTACTTGATAGATTCTGTCTCACTAGACGCTATCGCTCCGATTTTATTGGAATTACCAAGTCTTGGGCTTAAATATTAGATTTGCGTGCGGTGACGCTCTTTCATGCTTGTCGCCCTCCTCAACCCCGTAATTTAGTTGAGACTTCCTCCTCCTCTCCCCCCCCTATACAGTGTCACGCGACAGCTGTTGCGCGTGGTGTATATATACTTTTCACTTTTTGTTTTGTTTTTGCTACACCCATACTATATACTTGATTACAGTTAACTATGTGAGCCACCAATTGGCATAGAGATAGAAAGGCAAACACAAAAAACTAATAACAATATATACCTCACTGGAAAGTAACATATAATTATCAACCAAACACCAACTAAATGTACACTGATTCACTCTTACTAAACTAACACACCACACCACCACACTTCTAACATTTAGATCACACTCTCGGTTTGCACTGTAAATAAATACAAACATCAAACTTCAACACACATAGGCGACAGGAAACCCCCAGGGAACACAACAGAATCCGAACGGACCGAGTACAAACAGCGGGGCCCACACCGACCCGACCGGACCGAGTCGGGTCTCAACCGATCCCGGCCACCCCCCGGCTTCCACCCCTACCTCCCCTTCAACGGTACTATAGCTGAATTTTCGATTCCTATGGTAACTGCGAAAAAATAATAATAAATAGCTATGGCTTAATTCGAAAAATTTTTGGAAAATCCTTCGAATTACAGCAACTCAGTTTGTAGCAATATGGATGCTTTCTTAAAGCTAGATCAAAATGTTTTCTCAACTTGTTGTTCGAGTAGCCTCTCGAACGAAATCCATGAAGAATTTTGGGCAGTCTCGAAAAAAATGAGTCTAAGGAACTGCTTAGGTATATATTCCGGGCTATCTCTGCTCGAAAAATTGAGTAAGATGCCTTTTCAGAAAAATTACTTAAAATATGGGGGTACTTCACTATTTTAAAATTAAATTTGTCTCGTTTATCTAATATTTGATAACTGAAATTGTTTTCTTTTATATCAATATTCAAGTCCAAAACTTCTGCTTTCTGATTTGTGGTATTGACTTTTTCCAAATTCAGACTATTCGGGTAGATGTCATTATGTTGTAATTCAAAGGAGTCATTGTCATTAAGTAACGTTATGTCATCAATGTAACGAAAAACATGTTTGTAGTTTTTGAGTACTTTGAATTCTCTGTTTTGTAATTGCTTTTTTATATAAGTAAACTCATACCAAAATAAAAATAGGTTGGCTAAAAACGGACCACAGTCAGTGCCCATTGGTATACCTATTTTTTGTCTACATGTTAAATTCCCGAAGTGAAAGTAAGAGTTATTAATGAGCCATTTTATGTCCGACATCAGGGTATCTCGTGAGTAACTGTGATATCCGAATGGTTTTGAGCTCCACACGGCTTTTCCATAGATTATGTTAATGTGTGTGTTTTCTGTTTTAAAAACCAAGTTCAGTATGTTACTAAACGTGTGTTCAATTTCATCATGTCTTAAACTGGTATACAACTTGCTGAAATCATACGTATTAACAGAGAGTGCTCTGTTTTTTACATTCAAATGTTTCATGCACTCAATCAAGTTGTTATTGCTATCTATTATCCAGAAAGGATTAGTTAACTGTCTAGTATTGTGTTTTATGGCATCACAGTAGTTCTTTAAGCGATGTAATATTAACTTTAAAGCAAAACCAATTCGTTTGGACATATTTTTTGAAATACTTTGAAAATACTATTTTAAACCGAATTTGGTCAACTGGAGGCGTATCAGAAAGTTTTTCCGACAAAATTTAGAACAAAAGATGGGAGTGTCACATCAAACAGTGTAATCAGTAGGAATGTCATGTCGTGGATGTGACTTTTTTGACATCCGCGGATGAGGATGTTGACTTCTGACATCCGCGCGGTTGCGGATGCGGGTCTTTTTAGAATAACGTTCTAAACAAGTTATGAGCCAAATTTTTGAAAAATTTTTCACCAAAAAATACATAATATACTAAAAATAGCAAGTATGAATGCAAGAATGCAAGTACTAAGGAATGAGGCTTAGATAAAACAGTTTGTATCAAAGTTGTGCATTCATTATATATATATTTTTTTTCAATTTAGCATTAAAAACAGTGCATTCTGAGCATATCACAGGCCCGTCGGGCACTGTGCATTATTGTGCAAAATTTTAATTTTTGTGTGCAAAATTTTAAAAAAGTGTGCATTTGCACAGGGTTTTGCACAAAAAAACCCTGGTGTGCATAGTTCAAATACATTTAGTCTGACACTGACTAAGAAGCAGCGCGCCAAAAGTTAAGTCCGTTTAATCCGGTGATTTTGGAATGGCACTTTTAGGCTTAAGTTTTAAACCATTTCGTCCGATTCAGTTTAGCCCTTTAATCCGGCAGAAGAATAGGACGTCAGACTCTCAAATGGGGTGGCTCCCCCCATGACCCCCAAATATTGCAGGCCCCCTAAATGATCTCGTGCACCATGGTCATCGAGTGACGTCAGTGGCCTGTGGCAGTGCTCACTCGCTTGCTCTGCTGGACAATGGTCAGCTGTACTCTTGGGGCAGCAACGTGTATGGCCAGCTGGGCACTGCCCCCATGGTGGCGCTCAATGACTACAATCCCATGCCTGTGTACGTTTAACATGGATTTAACATGATAGGAATTAGGGAACGGCTCATACTCGTATATATTCTACTCATATATATATATATATATATATATCTTTGTTCCTTACTTTCATTATCTTTTTGAGCGGTTTTAGTAGACGGGTCAGATTAAGTAGTTTTTTTCATGAATAGCATTGGGGTCATGAATCATGATCAGTTGGTGTGCAAGAATGTAGCGAAACTATTGAATTATATAATTGTTCATAACGGGTGGGGGTGATCAATTTTTTTTCATGGTTCCTGAGCCGTGTTGATACCATGAAAAATTTATTAATGTCATGACCACACACTGAGAAAATCAGGGGAGCGTTGGTGAATCGTTAATTCTCATTTAAGTATGTGAGACAACGCACTAAGTATATAAGTTTAGTTTGTGGGGTATGATTGATTTTTTTATTAGAAAATCAGGTTTTATATAGACATTACTTTTCATAGTATATATATATTATTATATTATGTAATTATATATAGTCCATACTATTGTTTTGTTTTAGTGAAGTTAATTTAACCTCCGTCAAATTGATATCGTGTGGATATTATCATTCTGTGGCCTTGCTGGCAGGTAGGTAGATAATTCCACAATTATATAAAAGATTGCAGGCGTATATACTATGTAGATGCTGGAATTAAATTCTGGGGGGTGGTATTTTTTTAGTATAACCAGTGGGTAAGTTTAGCTATTCTTAAAGGCTTGTTGTCAAATCAGAACAAAATACAAATAAAAACACCCTGATTCATCTCATGTATATAATCCTCAATATGTACTATTAAAAAATGAGTAGGAGTGAGAAGATTTTATTTTTTATTAAAATAGGTTATATTATATAATATGCGACGATAGCTAGTGTTTTTAATTTTTTATCGGCCGAATTTAGTGTTTTTTTCTAGATGGCAGTCTCTACACTTGGGGACTGAATGAACACGGCCAACTAGGCCTTGGGCATAATCGAAACGAGATCAAGCCACAGTTTTTGCGCAGTCTGCAAGGAGTGCCGATTCAGTGCATAGCCTCCGGCGGAGAGCACAGTGTGGTCATCTCCGTTTCCCGAGCCCTGTTTGCCTGGGGCAAGAATAGTCATGGACAACTGGGATGCACGGACTATATTGGTTGGTGCTTTGGGATTATTTGGCTTTACATTCCTTCTCGCAAGGCTGGGCGTGTGCTCATTTTCAAAAATACTCAAATATAGGCTCTGGTTGGATTTAGCATAGGCTAACTCCTAGAGTAAGTATCAAACTTAGTGTAGGCTGAGGCTTAGGCTTAGTTTTGTAACTTTGCAATTTATATGTTTATGTGCATAGCCTTGCACGACAGAAAGCTACGTCAGGGGATTGGGGATCTTTTTTAATTTGGCTAGAAGCTTGTCTTCTTGCTTTTTTGTGTGGTTGCTTCTTTCTCGAACGGCCATGCATGTAACGGGGTCAAAATTTTTTCAGGGACACCTCCTTCGGGCAAATTTTGGGGACACTCCTCTCTGATACACCCAAAATACCCTAAATTTTGCAAACTTTTTCGATTCCTACTTTTGCTCAGATTTTCGATAGACTCCCGTTGACCCTCGACTGTTTTTTTAAGCGGGGGCGGGGGGGGGGGCTGACCCCATCTCTCTTTTTTACGTGTATGCTGTCGCTGACGGCTATATGGAGCTCTCATATTAAATTTGTTCAATTATGTTTTTGAGCTTAATAACAATAATTTAGATTCTATTTTTTTCAACTAAATATTTTTTCGTTTGGCCTTTAAATTTATATCGACGTTTGTATTTTCACAATCATAGTATTTGAAACTTAATTTTTATAAAAAGCGTACGCAAAAGTAATGGAAAAGATTGCTGCTACTACTTTCTGCTTCGAGTCGATAGTTGAATAGTCGGTCTTGTTCTCTCTTTTTTCAGACAAGGTCAACCCGGTGCATTTGAAGTTGCTTCGTCATTTACGTATCGGTGCTGTATCTTGTGGAGAAAATCACACAGCTGCTTTAACTCAGGTTTGTTTCATGGTCTTTTGGCAATCATATTTCATTGTAATTTCTGAATTTGCTGATTGCTATTTTACCATTTTCATAATATGTCTGTATTCTCTGGCCCTTAAATTAGGCTTCAGGTGTGTAGACCTCTTGTTCGTCTCAGATTGCTATTTTATAATAATATACAACCATTTTTGGCGCCCTGATGAGGCATAAAGCTTCAGCTATTATAATATCCATCAGCATGAAATGGATCAATTTTTGGATTTGAAATGGATAATTTTTGGAGGGGCTTCATTGGACAAATTTAATTTTACGCACTTTTGCCTCGATTTGGGGGGAACGGTCACCCTCATCCCTCCTTCACACCTACCATTTTTTGTTGCTGTTTTAGGAAGGCGGTCTGTTCACGTTTGGCTCCGGTGGCTATGGACAGCTGGGGCACGGGGGTCAGGGCAACGAGCCGTGTCCGCGACAAGTTATGGAACTGATGGGATCCAAAGTGCTCCAAGTGGCCTGTGGGAGGTGGGCGACTTGAGGGCTAAGTTCAGGGGCTGAGGGGCAAGTTTGGGGGACTTTAACGGGGGGGGGCTAATGCGAAGGAGGCTTTAATGGGAGGGTGCTAAGTTTAGACGGCTTTAATGTGGCCGGGTGGTGGTGAGGGGGGCATGTGGCCGGGTGGTGGTGAGGGGGGCTAAGTTCAGGGGGCTTTAATTAGGGGGTGGGGTGGGGGCTAAGTTTATGGGGTAGCTCTGGAATGGCAGTTTTTTTAACACAATTTTTAGACAGTTTTTCAGTACTAGCTTACTGACGTAGCCGTTTGTCTTCCATAACTTTGGGGCACACACCTGGGCCCGGTTTCATAAAAAGTATATTAGTACATATTAGTACTAATATACAACTAATAACTAATTATTAGTTCATTAGTTGCAATATTAGCGTTGCATAACTAATGAACTAATGACTAATTATTATTCATTATTCATTAGTGCATTAGTTTCTAATTATTAGCACTAATGAACGTTCCAGTTTCATAAAATTACTAATGAATGTTCATTAGTCGCTAATTACTAATATATTAGTATTAGGTGATCTGCGACCAATGAATGATTCATTAGTGAAGGTTTTGAGCTTGTTTTTACCAGTTTTTGGTTACAATACAACTAAGTAGTGTTAAAATTACTCAAGTGTTTGCTTGGTATGTTTATAAGGAGAGTAAGTTACTCTAAAAACCATGTATTCGCGCTTGTCAAAAAGTATCTCCTCCTTAAGAGAGGTGATGTTTCATTCAATGAGTATGTAATTCGTCGTAATACAACTGCAGCAGCGCTCACGGAATAAGATGCAGGGATGCATATGGCTTCTCGTGCTGTCGATTTTTGGACATAGTTTATCGCATATTTGTAATCCATAATAGGCTGACGGATAAGGATCCTAGCTAAAACTTAAACCTAAGCTCACACAATGATTAGAAAGCGTCGTGTTATAGTGTGCCACATGGAGCACCGTCATGTGGAGGTGTCCACGTTCGGAAAGTCAAAATTGCGGTTTTTGAATTCCGTTATTTTTTCACATTTGATATACTCATAGAAAATCCAGGGCAAAAAAGGTAGACCATTATTTATGACATAGTTATTGCTGTAATTTTGACACAACATAATCGCATAAATAGTTGCTAATGCACCCACATGCAAATGCATAGGTTTTTATGAAAAATAAGAACAAGGAACAGAAACCTAGGATGTCGCAGGACCAACAGCAAACTGTTGTGGCCGATGTTCAATTTAACAAAATGTCTCTTTTGAAAGTTTAGCGTAACACAATGAATAAAATTTTAATTTTGGCTACTAGTGAAGGTGTTCCGACTGGCCCAACAGGTTTACGGAGTGCACGTGACGAGTTGTTCTTGACGGGTACTGAAAAATTGCAAGTGCAACTCACATTAATGGAAGTGACAAACAAACACCGAATGATAAAACAACAAGCTAAGTTTTCGGCAAAATAATTCAGTAAGCATCGAGCAGTAACTTTTAAGTACATTTTCCATCGTAAACCTGTTGGGCAGCTAATGTAAAATCTCAGCCAAAAGCTTCAGCAATTGGCAGGTAGCTATTATTAAGGCCGTGTTTACATTGTGCTTTTTTTCAGCTGCTCCAGCTTTTTTCCAGCTGCTCGAGCAGATAAAAAAAAGCTGCAGCCGGATAAGTATTGCGGTCACCATAGACTAGCTGGTCCGTTGTCATGACAACGCTGCAGTTCCAGCTTTTTTTCAATTGCTCCAACTTTTTTTCGTCGTTTCCGGCTTTTTTGCAGCTGCTTGAGCAGCTGAAAAAAGCCGGAAATGGCGAAAAAAAGCTGCAGCTTTTTTTCAGCTGCTCGAGCAGCTGAAAAAAAGCTCAATGTAAACACGGCCTAAGTGAAGTTTCATTAGTTACTGAAAATATCTACACATAACTTCTATGGATTTGGGTTGTCAAGTTGTTAGTGTCGCAGATTCGCAACCATAAGAGGCCATCCTAAACCTGTTGGGCAGCTACAGAATAAGTGACTTAAAAAGCGAATCTTTTTACAGCAACTTAAACTGCAAAATCTGAGACAAATTTCGGCAATTAGAAGTAGTTTAGTAAGTTATAGGTAGGTTGTTTAATATTAACTGACATTAAACAACTAAAACTCATGTTTGCTGATAGAATGATTACGTGTAGTCAAGCATAAAATCACCATTCACCTATAACATGCGTGTGCCCTCTGTGGTCGAGTTGTTAGTTTAGTAGATTTGCAACCATGGCGTTACCGGTTTGAATCCTAGAAGACGACTTTATGTCAGCCTTTTGCATTTTCAATTTACGCTCACACAACCATGAAAGTAGCAACTCCTTGAGTTACAAGGCGTTTTCATGTGACAGATGCCAAGCTACGCTAGAAGGCGTGTAAAACACACTCCGCACTTTGCCACTTTAACGTTAACACTGCCTTAGGATTCCAAAATCAAAATTAAGGACCTGTTGGGCTGTGGCCCAACAGAAAAAACATACTCCGTACATTAACACTTTAACGCTAGAACTGTGGTAAGATACCAGAATCAAAATTAAAGAAACTGTGGTAAGATACCAGAATCAAAATTAATTAAATCAAAATTGTTGGGCTGTGGTCCAACAGGAAAAAACACTGTTTTCTCTACCAAGATATATCAACACGGCATTTTTAAGCACATATAACGAGCTTATTTTACATTAAGACATTCATAACTATTACGATATCTTTTTCACAGTCTTCAACCGGTACCGAAGCCTTTTGAAAATTACACATTTAAAAAGAGGGGTCTCAGAGCTTTCAAATGATGTATTGCAATCACTAAATGGTGATGGCAGTCCAAAGTTACTAGCGAAAACGTGAGGTCGTCGCAGCTGCGAAGTGTGCTATTTATTCATTAGTACTAATAATTAGTACTAATGAATC
>JASANF010013900.1:0-35000 GCA_030248245.1 Trissonchulus sp. WLG1_4
ACAGCTTTCCTGATTTGCTTTAAGCAAATTTGACCACAACATTACTAACAGTTTAAGTAGCATTACCAACAGTTTGCCAACAAGGTAAAAACTAACTATTAGCGTAAGAAATAGTTAAAACCAAACCGTTTCCATGAAAAACTACTATTCATTAATTGAAGACCATTGTTTTAACCTTTGCAACCACAAACATTGTTCATGTTTGCTTTGATTCACAACCATCCGTAGCTACCTGTTTCCACTGGTCGGAATACCAAGGACATGTTTCTGTTACATTGGTTATGGTTATATTCATAATCCGTCGTTAACTGTTATAACCTTGGTAAAAACTAAAATATACAAATTTCAAAACTTGTCAGTTATGTAACTATTATCAATGGGATAATACTGAAATAACATCACGCGTAAATTTGTTGGTTGTCTTTTGTGGTGGTAGTTTATTACTGCAGTAGTACTTACAAAGTTGTAGAATGAATGAGGTAACGTCAAAAAATTTGTTTATTGATTGGTTAGACATTTTCTATCTATAAAAAGGAACAAATTTGGGGTTATATATATGCCATATCACTGAAAGAACCGTAGTTAACAATAGATTTGCTAGGTACCTACTTTCTAAAATAGAATATGAACTATTATTTATAATAAGAAACTTAGTGCTTAAACGCTACAAACAGTTCTAGTCCAGTTCACGTTTGGAACAAAACACAAAAAGAACTTAGCCATTTTCTTTTGTTATGAAGTCACTCCACCAGTAGTAGTCAAAACATCCCATCTCCCGTATATTTGCTATACGTATATAAACTTTCCTAAGATACCCGACGCACTAAACTTGTTATTACCTAACCTATACTATCTGAATTTGTTTTAAAAAAGAGATATTGATAATAACTCGACTTGTGCTCTACCTATAAACACAATTTTTGTGTTAAAATGTAGCGAATTATTAAACCTATCGATGTTCTGTAAGGGACTTTTTTGAATTTGGTAGCCACGTACAACTACAACGGTGACTTGTTCATTTTCACGGAAATATAGTTGAAAAGGTAGCGAACACATACTAACAGAATACTTGTGCACACTGCATTTTAAACCATGTTTATGAAAACGTGTGAGGAGCACTATTAGGCTTTATTTTCCGCCCAGCTAATTTCGCCAAGCCCAATTTTTATGCGAACATGCGCGTACGGTTACGACTACCTATGTAGGTAAAATGGTTCAGCTTACTTACATATCTCACCCTGCATTGTAATATTGTAATATCATTTTTGTGCAAAACATATTTCTTTAAAAACCAAAACAAAATTTTCTTCCAATTACAGAACTACCTGTAACAATATGTATAATATGATCTATTAGCAAAGGGTTTTCACACCCTTTGCTTGGTCCTACCGTTAAACTACCATTTTTGGGCCTGAAACTACACATGTTATTCAGATACAAAAGAAACTTTTGCATTGTTTAAAACAGAAAGTGAGGGTGGTATATATTTTGACAGTTTAAAATAAAGCTTCGGCAAGAGCTTCAAAAAAATGCCAGATTTCTTTAAAATTTTAGACTAACTAAAGCGACTAACAGATTGGTAAAATTGTTCTTAAAATAAGAACGGGTTAGACTTTTTGTTCCTTCTAGAGAAGGAACTATTGTTTTGAAACTAAGTGTTCGCAGCGTTAAACGCTGCTGAGCAGGCTGCATAGCCTGTATGTTTTGTGTGTGTTTTCAGCCTGGGAGTTGGCTGCTGATTTTTGTCTGCGTATATGCACAAAAATCAATAATCGATGTAGAGTGTTGTAGTGTACTTTTTCAGCCTCGGCACCGTAATGTTTCACCAGCAGTATATAAGAGCCCTTGGATAACACTTTTTATCGCTTCTTATAGCTGATGTGCTCAGCTCAGATCAAAGCGTAATTTGGGCCGACTGGCTCGCTGCAGCGGGATGCTTAACATCCTGCAGCACTTTTTTGTAAATGTACGTACATACGTAGGTAGTAGGGTAAGTACCTAAGTTACGGAATGTAGTGTACAGTAGGAGAATAGATACAATTCAATTAAACTTGAAAGGTAGACAACGGGGAAGGAACATTGCCTCTTTTGGGGCCAACTTGTTATGAATGGCTTTTCTGAGTAGTATAAGAGCCAGAAAAATTTACAAACAGTTTTTTAAAGTTCTCAAACAAACACACAAAAAATGCAATTTTTGAGCCATAAATTCACCGTAGAAGCTTGAATCAATTTCAAAATTAGCTCAAATATTTCTATCTACATTTGCAATGTCTATATCAAATTTGATTATGTCCAATCAAGTATTATTTAAATTTTTGCATAAAACGTTACGTAACTACCACTTTAAGCAAAGAGCTGGATTTGATTCATACCAAAATCCATCGGGTTAAAACCGCATAGTTGTCATTTACTTTTACTTCGGGAACAGTTTGTATAATTCACGTGGACTAGACTACCTAAGAGCTGGATTTGACTTATAGCCAAGTGATATGGCTTAGCACTGACAGTGAAACGCAAAACAATCAAATTAGGATCAGACGCATTTCGCGAACACACTCGTGTTCACGTAGATCCGCACAATTACACTGAACGAAATACACACAAACGCACACACAACCTGCACCAAGCTAAACGTTGTATTTCAGTGTTGTAAAGAAGCCTGCTGCAAAAGTTTCCACAGGCATCATCATACCTATAATTAGACACACACGCACACACACCTATTGTTAATTTCGTCACACAGCCTTACGTTTCGATCCAGGGGCATCATAAGAACCTGTTGCGGTGTGCCGCAACAGGAAAAAGGAATGTCCTGTCATTAGCAGTCCAGCCTAACCACTAGACTACTAGAGCCTTGAAAGTCAAACCAGTGGCCAATGAAACAGTTTATCTGTGCCAATTCTATCGCACCATGTTGGGTCCGCGTTATCAAGAACGTTTTTAGCTTGCCGCACAGAATTAGCACAGCAAGCAGACTAATTATTTTGCGAGTCATTTTGGCCATGGTGTAAACTATCGCTGTGTTTGATTATTACTCGTAAAGCAAAATTTTATAAAAAAACACTTCTAGTTAGGTCGCCCTGTAAAGCCATCGGGTAATTGTGGACTAGATTGGTAAGGCAAACGAAGGGCAGTGGCTTGCACGACCACGACTATTGCTGCCGTGATGGATACGAGAAGGGCACTCTCCACCTACTGGAATAATGAATGAAACTCTTGGTTGTTATAGGTCGCACACAGCGGATACCATACTCTTGAAACGAATATTGCCGAGTTAGCTCGGATACTTATATTTCGTAGCAAGGTTTCTTCGACGTTTGGTGACGAGTGTACCACCACTAATTTTGTTGTACCGAGTACATGAAACTCTTTAGAGTCGACAGCCGCACCGCCAATGAGGCGTGTGCATTTTTGTTGAAAGGCAATTTTTTTACGATATGTCTAAATTGTCATGTCCGCAATTGCCGGTACGACTTTGTCCATCTAAAAAAAAAGAAAACAGAATAAGAGCAGGCTTAGAAGCATTTGTTATGTAACAGCTGGTTGCGCAGACACTTAGGCAATGCAAATATAAATGTAACTGGTGGGTTCACTACCGGGTTGTGTATCTGACTATTAATAAAATACTGTGGACTTCTGTTGGCCAACGTCTACAGCAATTCTCAGAATGCAATGAGTATTGACCTAACAAAATTTTACAAAAGGGATGGTCACTGAATATTTTTACCACTAAGAAACTACTAACCAACAAAGCTAAGTACGGTGAGGCATGTACACGGTTGTGTCATTGAAACAGTGGTGAGTCTAGAATTTAGCTCTAGAATTTAAGACCGGAATGGAAAACCTGCTAATTGAGCAAAAAAGGATGAGGTGGTCACCTCAATGCTCTCTCGTTAGAAAAAGCCAATGTTACTAACGTAACAAAATTGGCCGTCAGTAAACAGAGCTGCACGTGAAATAAAATATCAAATAACAAAAAGTTTTACCTAAATAGCGCAAATCGCAATAAGTTGGTTCTATTTTGGGTTAATTTTGCCAAGCGCTTGTAGCGTTGTATTTGTTATCGCTTTTAGTTTGCGCTATTTTGTAAATCGTCATTCAGGTCCCAAAGAAAGATCAGAAAATCATGGTTAAACCCCAGCGTTTATTCTGATGTCGCACATCAAAAGAAGTTGCATATATGTAACAAAATAGGAATATAAAGGGTATAGGCTCAAATAGCAAAAGAAAGGGTGTCTGTTAGACAAACGTAATAACGTAATTAGTGCAAATAGCTTGGGGTAAACAATTTGCGACTGTAAACGCTTCCACGGACATTTAGCTTCATCCATTGCGTTGGAAATTGCCTAGATAAAATTATTCTGTCATAATATTGGCAAGAAACATATTTTCACTGTCAGTTTTGAACTAAACTGAAAAGAAACAATGTGCTTGTTTAAAAAGTGTAAAGGTTGAAAACAATAAACGGTCCATTTCATTTTTTATGTTTCAATAAAAGTATTAGCTAAATACGCAAAGTTTTATTACAGGTTTATTGTTTTAGATATTGATGAATGTTCAAGTTCACCTTGTGTGAGCGAAGCGACATGCGTGCAAGCATTTGGAAATTACAGTTGCATTAAACCAGCTAAAGTTGTAGACGTGTTTGCGTTAATGGCAGTTTTAACAGGATCAAAAATAAAACTGAGTGAGGATCCTTTTGAAGCCGGAAAGCAGCTAATAAGTGCCATTTCACCCGAAAACGTTGATGCTATATTAGACCAAACTTTAGTTTCTATTCTTGGAACTATAGATCCAGCTACGCTAGAAAACATCCGGTTCAGCAGACAGCATTTGTTTAAAGAATGCAAGCTAGAAGGTGACGGACAAGCATGTGACGGGTAAGAAATTGCAATTTAAAAATTGAACGGCCAAAATGCTGCAGTTCACACACAAATTAACACATGAGCAGAAATAATTTCAGTGTCCGGTTTTTGAAAACGAAAGTGGAACGAAAGTGGAAATTCTTTATGTATGATGTTTCTTGTACTGTTAGCTATATTTCGCGACGAGTTGAACTATTTCAATTAAAATAACAAGTACACGTCTGCAGAAGCATACAAGAAACTTCCAAAAAATACAACCAATGTTGTTTTCCTGTCAACAGTTGCCAGGCGTTTCCAAGGGTGCTCTTTACGTGTTTTTTGCAATAGTTATAGTCTCAGCTAGTTACATCTACTAATAGAAGCATATATTATGCATTATATAAAAAATAGTGTCATCGAGGTAATACAAATGTTTGTAAATGTTTTTAGTGCAAATAATTGTCGC
Source organism: Trissonchulus sp. WLG1_4 (assembly GCA_030248245.1). NCBI lineage: Eukaryota > Metazoa > Nematoda > Enoplea > Enoplida > Ironidae > Trissonchulus > Trissonchulus sp. WLG1_4. Next base: position 5,311 of record JASANF010013900.1, read on the forward strand.
AAATAAATTGCTGCATTAAGTATCTATTTTGTTGTAGTTTATTTAATAAGTCTTTATTGGACCCATATTACGGAAACTGCTTTATATTTAATGACTTGGACAAGCCTTATAAAACTAGCATAACTGGATATGGTTCTGGTACGTTACAGCATTAAAAGGGCGCTCTAAGTAACTTCCAATATATGTAAGTGCTATAAATTTTTCTTTCTGATACGAAGTTTTTGATCAAATACAACCAAAATAGACACCAGGCACGTATCTTTGCAAAGTTTAAAACTGCTGGAAGCATTTTAACACTTTTTATAACGGCATCAAAATTAAAATTTTGCAAATTGACTAGTTTTTGAAACGACGTAGCTCAGCGTTGCCTTAACCGAATTGATTAATCAATAGCTTAAATTAAAGACAATAATTTTGCCAAGGTGCTATTTTTGTCAAATTTTATTAGTGGCAACAAGTTTGTAGATATTTGATATTCATGGAAGGTGACGTTTTAAAAAGCCTGCGATGCTAAGGCAAATCATAATAGTTACAATTCAAATAGTTCGGTACCCCCATATACGTTGGCCCTAACCGTGTGCAAAGTTTCATTTGGATAGATTTTTGCACACGACAGTAATCTTGAAAAAACCCTATAGTTTCACTTTCAGTTTCAATTTCAATTTTCAAATTCACAAACCTGAATTTTGTCTACACATACGAATTTCCAAAAAATAGAGCTAATTTTTTTGTATTACAATCCGTTGATAAATGGTTCAGAAGCCAAAAAGTAGCTAATGAAAAATTAGCTTAGCTTAGTGTAATTTTGTCAATCCTGCTCAACGTATCTTGGCAATTTTTAAATAGGTTTGCCCACACAAACGGTTTTTTTTTGAAAAGTTGCAGCTAGCAACTAGCTACTTAAAACTGTTTTAAAAAGTACCAAAAGCCAAATATAATTTTTTAGTATATATATCGATTTAAAGAATTGAAAACTCCATATTGAAAATTTGGTTGAAATTTCAAGTGGATCAAAATTTGTCATTATATATGTTGCATTGAATATGTACAATCATTGAACGTATACATTCAATGGCCAAGTCATGGAATGTATACATTCAATGGACATTTCATTGAATGTATACACTCGATGAAATTTTGCATTGAATGTATACAGCAATAGATTCGTTATTGATTGTATACATTCAATAATAGATAACATGAATTTCGTACAGAACTGAGAGAAAATTTCCATTCATCAGTAATTTTCATTTATTCTTGGGATTGTGCATTAGTATCTCAATCAATCTTGGTTCCTTTGCAAGTTCGAAATAATGTCCGCGTTCCAATTATGAATGTTGCTTGGGTTGCTCTACGCCGCAAAATCTTCTTGGTGTCGTGACAGAAGTAACAGAAGCAGGTCTGTAGAAGGTGGTCATAAGAGAAGGGGTATTAAAAGGCTTGGTGGCCAGAAATCAACTCGAAAAGTGTGAAAATAAAGTTTTAGATATGCAAGATATTTTTTCGGAAGGCAAGGAACTCTCGGTACGAGGAGCAGTGACCGCAGTCTCGATTGGTGGTGGCCAAGGATTCCTACGTTGCGGGTGTATAGGAACTTGTTCTACCAAGAGGTGTAAATGTACAGCTGAGACGGCACTGTGTAAATCTCGGTGTCATGGTGGTTGCAACTGTCAAAATAAATAATTTTATGACGAAAACTTAACTCAAACAATGAATCTTATAAAAACATGTCAATGCTGAATTATGATTGCCATAACCCAAAAACCGAATAAAATAAAATGATAAGTAAACATTTTATAACAGTACTGTGCTTGTTTTCTAATATTGAATGTATACAATCTATAAAGTATCTATTGGTGTATACATTCAATGCAAAAATTCATTGAATGTATACATTCAATGAAATGGCCATTGAATGAATACATTCCATGGCTTCACCATTGAATGTATATATTCAATGATTGTACATATTCAATGCAACATATACATCAAATGAAAGTTAATTTAATTTTGGACAACTTTTTTTCTTGAGTTAGCCAACGAGAACTTGACTGAAAAATTTTATCGCCCAAATTAGGTTGTTCAGAACGTCACCTTAAAGAAACATTTAGTCAAAGTGTGATTCGTAAATACAAATATAATGTAGAATTAGTTTTAGTTAATGCTAGCAAATGTGCATAATTTCAAAAGTTATTTATTTAAAAAGTATTAACAACTTCCCAATTAAACAGCCGAAAAGAACTGTAAGCAAGATATGAGGATTATTAAATACCAACTATTTGCAGCCTACTGTTTTACCCATTAATTTAAACCAACAATAAATGCTTTAAGGTTTGAGGGTTATTCTGCGGTCACTTTCTAAAGAATATCTTCGGCATACGAAATCAACTGGACTGAAAATTTTGTTAACGGCTCCAAACAAGCCTAAATTTGTGCAACAAGAGGGTTTGGCCATTTCTCCTGGATACATGACGACCATAGCTATAACTACGGTAAACGTATCGTATTTAGTGTGAGTAAAATTAATTATTTACGCGGGGGGCTTTGGCTGGCTGTGGAATATCTTGCCTGGGACTAGCCTTTTTCCATTTGGCAAGTGATTCTAAAAAATTATAGTCACAAAACTAAAGGTCCGTGACTATTTAATGATAAAAATATATCTATTTATGAAGAATTGAGACCAAATTATTTAATTTTAAATTAGATTTTTTTAAAATTATATTTCGTATTAAACTTATTTAAATGGTCAAGGTAAAGTAAAGTAAAATAAAGAGTAACATAGATTATACAAAAAAGTGACTTACAAATTATCGTAGCACTCTGTCTGTCAATATCCAACGCGGCAAAATGGGTAGCGGTTCGAGATGGCTTATGGTGGGGCACCAAAGCGTAGTCGCGAAGTGATTTTGGAAACTGAGTACGCCGTTTGTTTACAGTACAATTCCCACGCTTATCTCACTTGAAGTTAATTATTAAAGTCAAAATAAACAAGAAATTTTTGAAAATCTGTGAGAAAATGACAGGTTTATTTGACATTTCTTGTCAAATTTTGATTTAAAAAGTGCAATTTTTCAGATTTGATGAGCTTATTTTGTTGACTGTTTTCCCACTGATTTCTGTAAACATATGCTTTTTTCACAAAATTATGCATATGCATATGCATTGCTCCACATCAGATGCTTAACAACTGGTAGCTAAAAGCAGCTATAAGCAAGAGCTGCAAGCTTCACACATACGTAGCTACGTAATTCGCTGCTAAGATCATGTGATCTTTACTTAGTGTCTAGTTGTGTAGCTATGTAGCAGCACTGTAAGAACAAATATAAAATGCTGCTAAGAGACATGAGCTATAAAGTCAGGATAGCCGAACGGTCTAAGGTGGTTACCTAATTACTGGTGAGAAGAAGTCTCTGGGCTCGAACCCCAGTCCTGACAAGAATTTTGAATTTGTGAAGAAAATTGCAGTGACTTGTTTTTTGTGGTTGATTTGGTTCCGGAACTGTTTCAAAACTCTTATTTTTCTACTACTGACACGAACCACTAAACTTCCGATCATGAAGGGTTCGACTTACTTGCTGAGCGAACCGGCAGCTGTTAATCAGAAACGACGGTGCTAATCACCGTTCTGGATTTAGCACGTCAAAATTACAGCTTCAAAACTTTATTATTTTTTACCATCTTACCTATTATGCTTGAAAAAAGTATTAAGATTGTATTATGAGAATGCATTAGCACAATGCATAGCTCATTTTATTTGTACAATGGTATATACTCTTTTGAGGTAATCAGGCTGCTTAATGTTACACTTTATAAATTTTCTGTACTATTAATGCACTGAACAATCAGGTTAAATAAACTATTTAAAGAAAACAAGTTAGTTGACATCACTCAAAAAGTCGAGTAGCATTTTTTGACGCGTCGATTGACGTTATCCAACGCGCCCGACTACTGCAGTCGCTGAAAATAAAAGTGCAAAACACATTATCAAACAAGCAACGCCCAATGCAAAATGGCGTTCTGCATAGCTATGTTATCACTCCGTGAAATAAAACCTGCTGCGCATCGATTAATGATCGCTGAATTTAACTTCAGTTGATCGATTTAGTTGATCCCTGCTAATTTACAGCTAAGCCTCTGTTTTCGACAAAATTTTAAGCACCGACAGCTTCAACGGAGTACCTACTTGCTTACTTGCTTTGCTCACAGGGTTCGCCAGCCAAAGTCCGGCTCATACTTGTCCTTGACCCTATCTTTTTGTTGTTAACCAATTCCAGAAAACTGCATAAGTCCATTTTTTTCATGAAGACAGCTGAAAAAACTTCCAGACGGTACACAAATATACAGTTTTGTGAATGTGTCATAGACATATTTGTCAATTTTTCACAGCAACGACCGAAATCTTCAGTCACTGTTCTTGTGTTCTGAACGACAATTAGTGTGAATCGTGAAAAGTTTAAGCCTCATTTAACTCGGCTTCAACTGGCTCAATTAATTGGTCCTGTCCACCATTTTTCTTGTAAATATGCAGCACATGTAAACGCAAATTAATTTTCAATTCTTATTTTGACTACGTTGTAGTTTTAATTGAAATGAAAATATCGGCAAACACAAAGGTCAATCACATCTTATGAATGTATGTTATTGTGTACCAACTCAGCTAATAAATAATGCTTGCCATAGCAGTGTCTAGTAAGACTACGTATTTTTCTTTACGAACTGGGCTATTTTGTAACATCGTGCTATTATCAATATTAGAAAACCAACCATCAATATTTTCAAGTATAAAACTTTTGTGAGATGTTACACTACAGCTAGTCATTTTTTTGGTCTGGAAGAAATCAAAAAAAATTCGAAAAAATCCTGAAAAAAAATTGAAAAAATTTGAAAGAAAATGGTCCCTACTGCGAATTAATCGCAGCTATCAGCCACGACGGCAAATAACGTTTAATGCCTGCTAATTTTTGCTCCATCACAACAGCTGTCAACTGACCCGTCATAAAAATCGAAAGAAATGCCGTGGAAGAATTTTCAATTTTTTTCAAAAAAACTGCAGGAAAGTTAATTAAAAAATATTGCATTAAAATAAAGGACAAGCTGTATGTGAGATAGGGAGCAATATGAAACTATCACAATATGAGACTATATGAACCAACAGTGAGCAATAATGAAACTAGACACAGAACACTTTAGGTGCCCCAATACTGAGCAATATGAAATTATACAATGTGAGACTGTTCGAACCATGTGAGACAAAATGTTTGAAATCTATGCGGTAGACTATGCAAATGAAGTCTACCAATTGCAACATCGTGTGCATGTGTGCTAACTAGTACTGCGAACGAAGCAAATTTTCACACTGAAATTGCTTTCATGTTTCGTGGTTAACTTTCATAATTTGAGCTGCTTCGTCATTTTTCAATGTTTCGTTGCAAATTTCAGGTGAAAAACTTCGTGATCAAGCTTTGCGAAAGTAAACAGCATAAGTTATGAAGTTTACTTTACACAAATTTTGGTATAACAATAGAAAACTAGCAGGAGCCATTCAATACCATGTCAACGCATTTGCTTGATCTTGGTAGACAAAACTGAAACTTTTATTTACGGCCCTTACATGAGTATTTTTGTAACAGGATTCGTCTAATTAGCAACAGTCTGATAAATTACCGTAGAAATTAGCATTAGGCAACAAATCAGAAGTAATATTTTGTAATAGTTTTTTCTTTCTAGGCATGTGTTCAAAGCCAAATGCAATCTCTGTTAGTGAAAAAGTGTGGCTGCGCTCATCCTTTGATTCAGAAACCTCTAAATGTCGAAGTTTGTTCTGGGCCAAAACAAGGTTAAAGTAGTTCATAATTAACATTATATTCATTACACAATGTTTGTACCTTTGACCACAGGTTAGGGTGCTGGGCATGGAGCAACCATTCTCTTCTAAACAAAAAACCGCAGTTGTGAGAAGCCCCCCACGAATCACTCCATAGTCCATAGGTCTCAGATATGAACCGGACCCTCACAACAAGTCATGGTATACCCCCGCAAACCCTCCTTCGTGACTTATGTCTTGGCTTAGGCAGTAGTCCATCCACAACTGACCTAATTTAGAAAATAGTGGCAGCAGCATGTCCGCAGCGGCTTAACTAAGGTTTAGAAGTATGCCACAGTCATTTTGTTTCTATATACCATTGATTTCAAAATATATATGTTAACTCATTAAAAAGTGGACAAAACAATAAAAAATTTGTTTAATGTAATTATTATCTTTTTGTAAATGAATAATAGCTATATACCCTCGCAAATAGAAACAGTGGTCATCAATGTAACAGGAACTATGTTTCGAAGCCAATAACTTTCAAAATCAGAGCAATGCGTTTTAATGCTCGTAAACCATCCCATTAAATTAAGCAGAAAAAAATTAGTACGAAAAAACGAATAAACTTGAAAAGCAAATCTAAATGCATAAAAGTAATATATTTAAAGCATCCTTCCTGCGCTATTAAAGCACAACGTGCATACCTGCAAATAAGCGTTTGTTTATAATTGAGGTAAACTCAATTAGTAAAAGCACAGGGTTTGCAATATCAAGCAGACGTTTATAACTAAATTTTGTTTGCTTTCAGTGTCTTGTATGAAAAACAATTTCGAAAAGTCTGCAGACCTGGCTAAAAACAGCAGCGATTGTCACGAGCCCTGCACGTATGTACATTCACAACTGGCTGTCGAATTTGCAAAATTTAGTTCGTTTGGGTCAAATTTATAGCTTATTTATTACGATGGTTTGCATTGACTGCGTTAGCTGAGTCCCCAAGGTCCGGTTCAAACACAGACTTACTTTTTTTTAATACTGTTAATTTTTACTTTTGGCCCTTAAGGTGTCGCTCAGCAAAAACAGTCATGTTTGGAACCAAGCTCATGCAATTAGTAGCAATACCAGTTTATTTGTACATCAAAGAGACCTCAAAAAACCTATTTACAATAATTTTCAGCACTTTCATGTGAATGTGTCAAATTTTATGGCCATGTTCAAATTCCTATTCACACTAATTTTGTTTTTGACCTAGCTCAGCGAAACTTTAATCGATTTTGACGATCTTGGAATTGATCGAGAGATCTTTCAAAAATCTAAAGGTCTTCGAGTTTTTGTTTTCAATTTTGATTGTGCAAAAAATCGATTTTTCGAAAATCAGTTGTGTTTGAGCGGCCACAAAAATTGCTGCGAGCCAAAATTTAAAAATCAAAAAACTTTCACGTTTGTATTTATACTATTTCTTTCATTTTGCAAAATTTCAACTCGATCGCAATCGGCAGCTGGGACCCAGGTCCAAAAAATAGTCAATTTCGCTACGCAAAAACATAAAGTTTGCCCACACGTTTCACTTTTTCAAAAATTAGACCTTTCCTAGTAGTGCATATTTCCGTTAAAAAAGTTAACAAAAGCTATAATCAATTTTTTAAGAAATTCAATCAAAAATTTGACATTTTCGAAAATTTATCATCTTTTTAGGTTATTCATTTTTGAATTGCTATTTTCGCGGCTAAATAGCTCAGCAAAGCTTCAATATATTTTCATCTTTAATACAGCAATTTAAAGCTAAGAAAGTGCACATTTTAGTGATATGAGTATTATATTATATTGCGACAAAAATTTTTTGCTACAACTACAAATTTGTTAAAAAAATTTTGAAAATTTTTATATCGCAATATGCACAGCAAATGAAACCTTATAAATTAAAGCATGTTTATTTTTTAAACTTAAAAAATAGCCGCAAAATAGCTTCGAATTCAAGGCGTAAAGGCAAAATCTTTTTAAAAATTCCCTAGTGTGTTCCAATTTTAGCTATAACTAAAGCTAAACTTTTTGACCCAGCGCCATGCTTACGACCCGAAACAATGTGGGTTACGTGACCTTCACAGGAGCACAGGACCCGACTCAAAAAGGTATTCAACCCGTTTACTTCAAAATTCGTGTGAAAAATGAATTTGAAAAAAAATTGAAGAATCCTAACGAAGGTTTGCAATGTCCAAAAATAGAGCATTCTAGACAGAAAAGATCAAGTTACACTATTCTTCGCAAAAGCTTAATTTAAAAAACATAAAATTTTTTATCACCCGGGTTTCCAACTGGAGACCGCTCGCACCCGAAGCGAGAATTGTACCACTGGACCACCGACTTACAGATACGATCGTTTCTAAAAGAACTTTTAATACGATTAAGTGAAACAGAGAATCCCAGTATACAGTTCCTTCTACTATCGATACACTATGTCGTAATGTTAACATAGAAAGTTGCAAGATTTGAGTAACATCTGAAGAAGAAACTAATAGAGGTAAATCCTAGCGGTCTTGGGTTTTGACATTTGTGTAACTAAGATCTTCGACAACCAAGGCCGGTTGGCTCAGGTGGTAGTGCGTTGAGCATTTACTGAGCATCTGATTCCAAGTCAGAAGTATGGAGGTTCGAATCCCCACCGGTTTTCAGCTTTTGCATTCTCAGTATTTACAATTCCTGTTCTTCAACTTGCGTCTTTTCGTCAGTCAACATTGAGCTACCTGCCTTTCTACTGTACGTTAACGCAGGAAATTACACAGGTTCCAGTGTTGGGGCAGGTCTTCCAGTGTTATTTAACACTGGAAATTCCACCTACCCAAATTAACAGGTAAGTCTGTCTATTTGAAGATTCTGCAAATCCTATACAAACCAAGTATAAAGTACCTGTTGCGCTGCGGCGCAACAGGAAAAAGTAAGTCTGTGTTAACCGTCCCTAATCGCGGCTGCTAACGCGGCCACTGAAGTAAAATACACAATTGCAACAATTCTTCATACAATTTCTATAAACATTTGAATTATGCAAATTACCTAATTAATTGGGAAAGGTAATGAAGCAGACGTTCCAACACGACCTTATGATGCCGATCATCTATGTTTTGTTGGCATCATTTTTAGCAGAAACTAATTTTTTGGGTGGTAATATACAAACGAATAAGATGATAAATTAATTAATGATTTTATTAAAGTGAAATTGGTAAGACTGAGAAACAGTAAAATGCTATAGTCACCAGTACATAATAGGGAACAGTATTACACTCTTCCGTATTCTAGCTAATCGGCCGCAACAATGCTCCGGCCGATCAGCTAAAATAGAGAAGAGTGTCATACTCTTCCCCTACTATATACTCTTGGTTTTAGTTTTGGTATAACTTTTAGATAAATTTAACGGGGTGTTCACAACTGTACCCTTCGGGATCGGTATGTGAGGCCCCAATCTCTGCCCTAAATTTAGTTTAAAAACCAATGCTACATTCACACACCGTATGTAGTTAGGATGCCCTTGTTTTGGAGCTATGCCCGTAGCCTGGTATAGTTTCAAAACAAGGAAGAGGTGAATCTAGGAACCACCCTGTACTCGACCACCTTATGGGCAAACATAAAAAAATAAATTTAAGCTATGGTTTTGGTGTAACTGCTAAAAACTCGTTTTTGTAACTGATTTTAGTTTTAGTTATGCTATACCAGAACGTAGCACTAACATCAAAAACACGATTTTTTATTTTTAGCGAACATGCTTATGATCTCACAACTACTATGATCAAATGGCCTGCACACACGCGAGCGGTTTGTCTTTCTTATAGCTGTTCTTTAGTTCAGGCGCAGAAAAATCGAAAGAAAAAAAAGATAATATTGAAAGAAAAAACTGGATGCAAAATCAAAAAATGAAAAGAGTGTGGGTTCTACTGCGGAATAAAAAATTAACCTCAGCTGTTTCTCGACTTCGAAGGAAACTACCGTTTTAGTTCAACACCTGCTACTTTCTACTTTAGCACAACAGCTGCCATCTGACCCGTCACGAAAATTAAAAAAACGCAGTTGAAGAAATATCTGAATTTCAAGAACGAAAACTGGAAAAAATAAATTCTAAAAAGAGAAAAGCGAACTGCACTAAAATAAAGAACAAGCTGTAACATCAAATTAAGAGTAGTAGAGTAGTATGCAAAATTTGTCTTTAATCAGTATCAAGTTGCTATGGCATAAAAATTTTATAAATACTTTTAAGCCCTAAAATTGTTAACAATTGTTTAATTTATGTTCACAGGTTCAACTCGTAAATAAACTTGAACAAAACATTTTACTTGGTTATAATAAACTGTAGGGATATGTACTGATCCAAGTCTGTTTTGATTGTAGTCTGACCTATGTCGTCACCTCAACAACTCCAATGAATGTATCGCAAGACAAAAAAGCGAATCGAGGTACGCTATCGTAATCTAGGTGTAGTTTTCATGCACTGATTCAAGATTCATTCTAAACCAAGATCAAGACACACAACAGTATCTAATCTAAAAAAATGTCATACTCTTCCCTATAATGTACTGTTGGTTTTACTTATACAATTTTGATAATGCACATTTTGACAATGTGAGTATATATGAATTTATATATACTCTATCTACATGAAAAGTACCTCCATTGCAATACCTATTAAACGGTAATTATTTTTATCAATGTTATTTCAGCGATATGGCTATGCTGGAAGTATATTTTCGAAGTGTGGACACAGTTAAAGTTGTGGAAATCCCAAAATATACAGTAAGTGAACGTAAATCATAGTAGTGTTTTGCTTGAGATTGTCGACTAGAAGCTGGCACGGTTAAGATATACCTTGAAAATAAAAAAGATGAGACTTGGAACCTTAAATGTAAACACTAGGTATACATTCATTTTTAGATTGCTCGGCTAGTCAGTTCCGTGGGAAATATACTGAACTGTTTTCTGGGAGCAAGCTTCATCAGCATCTCGGAGCTCATCATCTTCCTAATATCGAAAGCTTACTTTCGTCTGCATCAAGGAGTTGTGAAGAAAACTATTTAATTTGTTTATTTATATATATGAATGTTCTTAAAAATACGCCATCATCTATGTCTAATTTTTGATACTTTGAAAAGTCTTTTTAAGCTAAGCGCACTGTGCAGTACAGTTACACAGCCTCCCTTCGCGGTCCCCGCCCCATCCTCTGATACACAATGCATATTGCATGCAAGACAACATAACCTAGGACTCACCATTTTCGGCTTAGGCTTTTCGGCTGGGTGGAATTAAAATTTAATCTCTTTTACCTAAACAAATCTGCAAACAAGTTAATCAACAGTGCAATTGTTTGGAGCTCTGCGCATAGATTAGAACAGCTACTGCAGCAAACAACCTCAAACTATACGATGCGGTGACCAAGGGCCTTTTCACGAAAGATATTAACTGGATTAGATCAACTAGATTAACTTTATAACTCAACGTTGGATTAACGTGATTACATAAAATTTTGCAAGCAAATGAAGATTCCTTGGTCTAGTTGTTCTGCAAAGTTTTATAAACTTTCGTCAATTTAATGCTTAGTTACTGAAGTTAATCTAGATAATCTAATCCAGTTAATATAATTTGTGAAAAGGCCCCAACAAGTTAAGTTGACACAAAATCGCTTTGTGAAACCGTACAACGACAGATTAACAGTTTATACGCAAGTTCTCTAAATCAAATTAAGGGTCGTTCATACTTGAGATGTACGTCCGCTCCGCTCATCCGCAGAAATACCAACTAATCAAGCTCGACTGCCGAAAATGTATTATTACGTGTAGATTTTAAATCACAACGTGAAATTTAGTATATACCTAAATATTAAGCATTGTGTAAACCACTAAAGCAAACCCAAGCGCACAACACTCGAAGCTATAGCAATTCAGTCATGTGTGTACATACAGATAAAAGGAAAAGCGGTAGGTATAATAAAAACCTAGGCTGAAGTGGCGGCAGAAAAAACACTAAACTCATGAATCACGTTTTGATTTGACCCACAATTTTAAAACTGTGTTAAAACACGACTGACTTAGACAATTACAATTAAACGGGCTCTATGAATTAGGCATGGGCACGTTTAAACGATTTGAACCGTTGAAACGCGTTTAAACGTTTAAACGGTTTGGAACCGTTCAAACGTTTACGGGTTAAAACAACGCGGTTTTCGAACCGTTTGTTTAGTCCGTTTAAACGCGTTTTCTTATCTGTAAACGCAAGCGTCTAAACGTTTACGGATTTTTGTAAACGTGCCCATCCTACTATAAATCTCAGCCTAAGTGTGAAATATCTAATAAAAAAACCACAAATGCGAACATGCATATAAAAGATTTAATTTCAAGTCAATTAAATAATAGCAATCTACATACATAAAAGCGCGTTCTTAAACAGAATGTTTATCTCTGAGTTGAGCAGCGTCTAGTTTGACTCTTCTTTCTTCATGACATTCATAGATCAGTTTTCTCAGCATTTCGTACAATGGGTGGTCGTTACCATAACTGATGGCAATCTTCTTTTCGGCCTCAAACAAACTAGTTCAAACTGGGACAAAACCTTCGACAGTATCAAGCTTAAAGTTTTATCAAGTAAAATGATCTGCTAAAAGCTTTGTCGTGCCCTGCTGTCGTGTGCTAAAAAGAGCAATCTATCAGGATTAGAAGTAATAAGAAACAGGGGCTTCTTTATCCACAGCACCAAGACATAAACGGAAGATGCTTGGGCCGAAATAGCGCTTAAACGTCTTCATTTATTAGTCGTTGCAAGGCACCACCAAACATAGATCTCGCTGTCTGACTGTTCAGTAGTACGGAGTGCAATCGGAGCGAGATCTTTACGTTTTCTCTGTTTACATTTTTTCCTACAACCTAACATATTTAACAACATAACCTCACTAATCACATACATACTATGCACCATATACAATAATGTATCTACTGCAACCTCATATGTCTTTCAGTTACAGTCTAATACACTATCACTACGTCTTTCGCTCTATGAACAGTTTAAATGAAACGGAACCTTCTGCAAAATGAGATCTGCATCAAACAGTCGTTCGAGGTAAAGGTATAAGCGGCCCAAAGTGATCATATGAAGCCCAAGAGCGGGATGGTTCTCACAATAATACTCACTGAAAAATAGAAACGCAAACTGAATAGTCAATATCAAACCAACTGCTACTAACAAGGTCCAATTTTCTTTTCAGGATAGAAAAAAATCAGTTTATTTACGGAAGGGCTTTCGTAATGTAAGGGTAAATATTCATGCTTACAGGTACAGCATAATAAAGGCTGGCTAGAGTCGTAATTCTTTTTGCCGAATGAACGACTATAAGCTATCGGTAAAAACCGATCCTAAGTCAGAGACTCAGATTGGCGCCTTGTGATCAACCCTGTGGTTAGAAATCTAAGTTATTATTATCAAGAGTACAGCCGCTTTTAATAGGCGAACTAAGCGATACCAGGAACTTAAATTATGACAGTAGGTACTTTTTTCCAAACGGCCAGAGCACGCATATGTATTGTTTACTTTTATTTCATTATTTCCAGTATGTTTTTCTGATTCTTCTAGATTGTGAATCTTGTCTGTAACTTCTGTCGTTATTTATGTCTTAATGTTTTTGCTGTTTTTTTAATACTTTGTTATGCAACAACTGCATATAAAGTCCCACAAGTTGGGATATTATGCATGAAACTAAATAAACAATTTCATTTCATTTCATTTCATTTCATAATAGCGTCTCACTCTATATAGAAGAAGAGTGAGGCACTCTCCAGCCTGCCTGTGTTCTAGCATGTTGACATGTTGACGGTCTGGTCTGACTGACTGGTCGTTTTCAGGCTACATGTTGACATTTTGTGCAACATCTAGCTGGCCAATCAGCGCGTAGACTCTGTGCGTAACACAGTTTAGTATATAATCGCTGATGCGTTGATAAGCATTAAGATAGGGATAAAAGCTTAATAACTCATTATTTATTCGTAGTCTGCTTGCAAAAACATTAAAAAAGGTTTGCAAATACCCTTAGGGATATTTTGGCAAACTTTCAGCAAAATTGATTGAGAAACTTTTGAGATATAAACTTTTCTCAATTTCTGAAAAGTTTCTCAATAAATTTCGCTGAAAGTTTGCCAAAATATCCCCAAAGGTATTTGCAAACCTTTTTTAATGTTTTTGCAAACAGACTATAACTGAATAATGAGTTATTAACCTTTATCCCTATCCCGTTTTATGATTGGAACACGTGCACAAGCGTCTGCCAATCAGAGAATAGAAGCTCGCTTCTGATTGGCCAGCCACATGTTGCATAGAATGTCAACATGTAGCCTGAAAACGACCAGCGCATCTGCCTGTGCTAGAACACAGGCAGGCTGGAGAGTGTCTCACTCTTCTTCTATATAGAGTGAGACGCTATTATGTACTCTTGTTATTATTAAGTGGGAACCATATGAGACAGGTTAGTGATAAAAAGTAATAAAAAATAAAAATTTCACTCTGATTAAAAACAAAGCTGGAAAATACATCGATCAAAAAATTAATTAAAACTGACTAGAAAATAAATGTCACGAACCTGTAACCATCAAAAACCAGTAATCCAAACTTCAACGCATCGTCCCACATTTGCAGCTGAACGGAAGCATCAAATGCCTTTTCAGCCAATCTAATTCGGATTACATTCAGTCGGTGAAGGATGCTTTCGGTTTCAATCAACGCTGTTTCACATAACGACAAAATATCAGCAAAATGTAAAGCATAATATTAATGTCAATTTAGGAAAGTTAATTTAAAACTTTACAATACTGAATACTACTAGCAGCAAAACTAGCAGCAAATTAATCAGTATTAACAAGCAATGACTAACTATTAACAAGAGAACTATAGCTACTTTTTTGATTCTCCACTCTTTCATTTACCTTTTTTGATCCTAAATGTTTTCTCCATAAATTTTTAGGGTCATGTTTACTCATATATTAGACTGACTTTCTACCATAAAATATGAGTCATATTATACAAAAAGGATATTATCCGATGAAGTCTGCGACTTGGAAATTTCCTCCAGCTTCCAAAAATATTTCTGCATCACATAGGAGCAGTCTGAGGCGTCCAATCGGCTGCATCCACAGCTGTAGCAAACCGCAACACCGTCTTCTACAAAGCAGAGGGTCATAAACAGTAAATCGTATTCATTATTGGAAATAAGTCAATTCGTATGGCTAAGCAGCCACCAATTACATATTATAACTACTTGAGAAATTATGAATGGCGTACTTTTCGGTAAAATTTTTCTCAAGCAAGCAACGCGCATCAAAAAATGCCAAACGCAGCAGCAAAAGCTAATCATCTAAGCTTCTATTGATATCCTTCTAGGTAATTAATAAGTTTCTACTACAGCTAACCGATACCAAAAAAATGCTAAACATACCTAGTCCAGTTTCCGCTTAAATGGTAATTTAACAATACAATTACGAGAGTCTGTGGTCTAAAGACTAAAACCTCTGATTTTCAGTGTGTACAAGATGAAGGTATGTCATAAAAATTAAAAATTCGAACATGTACGTATATATTCAAATACCTGTTTCACTAAGAATACAGCCACCCGTGCAGTCGGCATTTTTACATCTAAATGAAAGCAAGCGGGCATCCTGAAAAAATAACGCAAATATCAAATAAAACAAAATGAAGCTCAAAACACGTAAACACGTTGTAAATTCTAATGTTACTCTAATACTAGTGCTAACAATAGTTAACCTACCTATCTAATCACTATTTTACGTGCTAAACTACAAAATGCAGTACATATATACATGCAAATACTTGAGTCCTGTTCTGAATGTTTCACCTTGACCTACAATATGTCACATTTTTTAGGTCTCCTTTAATGAACTATAGACTTCAAACTAGGCCAAAAAGTATACAGCTATAGCCACTTCATTATTCACTTGAGACCTAAGTGGTCCGCATTAAGTGCTACATAATTACTGGCATAACTATCCAAGGACTTTGCGAGAACGTGTTTTCAATTTAGTAATTCCATTGAATTATTGTGGTGTTCATGTTACAGATCTGAACTCTTTTCACTGAATTGCCAGAACCACATAGGGGCTGTATCGTCGCCATAGAGTAGAAAAATTCACATTGACTTATTATTAACACGCAGCTTGTTGCTTTTACTTTTGAACCGAATGAACTTGTAGGTAAACCGAATATCTGGTATGCAATATGTGGACTGCAGCTTTATTGAAATTAAAGGAAAGACACAGACAATCGCAACAATGATAACCGGCTGCCGAGAAATTGTTAATTGGGGAATTAGCCGATATATCCTTTCAAAAATTAATTCCATCCTTGTGGGAGCAATGTTCTCTTCCCACCCCACAACAGGTCTTTAATTTAGATTCTGGACAATGCACAGTAAATGTACAATGCACTACCAACTGAGCTAACCAGGCTTGAAAAGTCTATGCAAGAGCTCTGCTAATACAGAGGGCAGAACTAAAACTTTCGTTTTGGTTAAAAGTTTTAGTTTAGTTTTAAACTCAAAAGTAGTCTAAAGTCAACTTTAACTTACTCATGGTTCATTTGTACTTTCCGAGATATATACGAAGTCCTGTTTTAATCATGATTAGTGAATATATATATATATATATATATATATATATATATATATATATATATATATATATATATATATATATATATATATATATATATATATATATATATATATATATATATACATATATAATTCCACGCGGTTCACAAACGATACACACTAAATTTTCACGGTTTCACCTATTTAAATCATTACAAGATTATCCGAAGCGGAACTTGTGGCTCGTTAGTCTAGTGGCATGATTCTCTCCGTGGAGTGCGAGAGGTCATGGGTTCGACTTTAGGACGAGCCCTAATTTTTATGTTTTTACAATGAACTCTGTGAGAAAGCTGCAAAACATATATTAGGTATGTACAGTTGCAAAATTTTTAAGCAAAGCCGTTTGATCCATTTAAATAATAGTAATCTTCATATAATAATAACAACATAATAATAATTTTCCCCTCATAACGATTGACTCTCTTTTCAAAATCCAGGACACGGTCAAGTCTATGTACAGTCACCCATTTCAAAAAAATAAGACGAAACTATACAGTCACAAAGACGTAGCCTGATTCTTAGAAATTAAGCAAATTTTGAACGTGAACCGTAGAAAACGCTTTTAAATAAGCCCAAACAGAACAGAACAGAACTTTTACATGTTTATACATTACGATGATTCTTAAATTTCACAGATATTTCATGTTCCATATTTTACTGGCCGTTTTAAACAATCGTGCTCTAAAGAAGTTATTTTGCAGGAGAAATAGAGAGGCCCAATGATCGTTAAGCTTCTATTGTGACGCAAAACCTAGTCACCATACGTTGAATAAGGAGTTATTAATATTTTAGTCATCGTTCAAAATATCGCCACATTATATATTACACTGCCTTAAATGATGCCTTCAATCTCACAACACTATTCGAAGTTAATTCCATCCAAAAAATGAATGCCTAAATTAACAATTTGACACAGATGAAAGAAAACAAGAATCACACTTAGTTGCTATTTCTCACTGTAACTTACATAACAACAATCTATTATACTATTTTACAGCTTGATTTCACTTTTTCTCTATCATTCTCAGTCGATTATTACAAAGAATGAATACTACTGAGCTAATTCTACCAAAAAACAATACCGATTATAGAGATAATTTAATAGCCGCTGCAATTATGCTACCTCCAACGGCCACAGGACTAGTAGTCTATATGACATTCAATCTGACAGTACTTTGGACAAAAGAATATCGTACTAATTCATACTATCTGTTAGCCATGGCCCTGGGATTTTTCGACTGTATTACACTTTTGGGCATGTTACTGTATTCAGTACCATGTTTGCTTGTCAGTGACTATATAGGCGGAGACAGGATAAATGCTAGTGTTGCCGGAGCCTTAGCATTTAGTTGGTACGCGGGGCTACCAATCATAGTCGCCTTGGGTGTCAATCGTTACTACTGCGCTTGCAGACGTAACGAGTATCGACAAGTTTTCAGCGTCAAGAATACACTGATACTGATAGTTTGTGCTACCACGTACGGTTTGTTCTACGGCTTTTTACCACAGTTTGACTGTTGTCCGTATAGATTTATCATAACTGATTATGGCTGGAGCTGGGATACGTCCAAGTACGGCGGCTGGTTGGTCAATACCACAGAATTCGCTGTGACGGCTATAGTAGTAATCATAGCCACTGCCTGTAATGCTAAAGTATACATGACGTACAAACGTATGCATCGGGAAATTGCCAACGGTAGCGAGAGTGGATCGCAACCCAGTCGTGATGCTGTGCACACGGAGCGCGAGTTCAAGCTTTTCATACAATTCTTCATCATCGTTATTTGGATGAGCATTTTCGACTTGGCTTTTGTCATTGTACCGTTTGTGGAAATTAACAAGTGGGGTATTCTAATGATAACTCTCATGTATATCATTCAGTGCTCCATTAATGGCTGGGTATATCTGTTGCTGAATGCCAGTTTACGAAAGCGTATACGACAATTAATCACTTCAACGTCCAACAATCTCAGAGCAAGTCGTCGATATGAAACTCAACTGGCAGTGGAATATCGCAGGAATGCTAACCCCTGACTGTCACATATAATCAACACTGTTTCTTCGAGTCTTTTTGTACATTAATAATGACTGTATTAGATTAACTAGATTAACTTCATATCTCAAGCTCAATATAGGATTAACTTAAATTCATAAAATTTCTAAATCTATTGCAGATTGCACGGTTTAGTCGTTCTACAAACTTTCATGAACTTTCGTCGATCTTATGTGAGTTACTGAAGTTAATCTAGTTAATCTAATCTAGTCAATATAGTAATATATGAAAAGGTGCGTCAATGTGAGTGATGATATTATGAGTGGTGTGGACTACAAACAAATGGGCACTGGCAAAGGGGCTGGTGGAAACTAGTGACCGCCTCCTTTAGCATACTGCTCATACGAGTTTATTTCAGCCTCACTAGGCGGTTTGAAAATCGTGCTTAAAGCCAGATTCACATGCTCCATCGAAGTTATGAATTTCAGAATGGTTCTGAAGTTTTTCCAAACACGTAGGATCTTGAAATTTTATTTCCTATTATTTGCTGTTCAATGTCTATTGTGTTATGCTTCATGCTTACATTAACTGTTGGTTGCCTGTGGTTTTTTTTTGCTTGATTAAAGTCGAGTGTAAGTCAGTTGTAAACTGGTTGCTTACTTAATATCTGTAAAAACAAGCATTTAGATTGCGATTAAAATACATATGTGCGCGACTGACAAGTCGAAAATCTGAACTTGCAGAAATGTGTCATAGAAAGATTAATGAAAACTTGATCACTGATAACACTGGTTAGTGAACAGAAACTGTCGTCCAAGTGCAAAAATCATTAGGAAAAAAGCAGAACCGATAACTAGTATTGAGCCATCTGTAGGCTCTGGGATAGACCCGTAAACGTGGCCATATTTAAATATACTCTACTGTTAACGTCACCTTAGCAAATCAGGACTGAATGGCATATTTAACAGTCTTTCGGTGGACTGCACCAAATCGGATTAACTTAAGTCTGAGCTGGAGCTAAACTCCAGTTAAATCTATTTACTTAAATCCCAGCTAAATCACAGTTAAACCTCAGTTTTCAACTAAATCTTAAGCGCCAACTGTGCTAATCTTCATTGGTGCAGCGGACTTAACCGATTTAAGGTATTTAAGCCTGAGCTAAATCGGTTTAAGCTAATCGTCAGTTAATCCGATTTGGTGCAGTCCACTGTTTACCTTTGAGTCAGACGAAATGTCAGTGCACCGATTACAGTCACATGCGAAATAATATTGCTCTTGAAGTTGACGTCTTCGTTCCGCCTTTGGTTCCAATAATTCAACATAACTAACGCGTGCCTGAAAAATAGTATATCAAGTTGAAAATTTTCAAACTAAGCAATTTAATCACATGACATTCCATTTATAATCACATTGTTTTTCAAATTACATATCACTCAGTTCAAAAAACGTCTAAAAAGAAAACAGGCTTCAACAAAATACACCGTACCTGGTCAAAGGTCAAAGAGCGGTCACCATATAAAGAGTTCACAGCAGCCTCTGAGCCATTAAAAACGATTACAGCGTTTGGTTCACAACTGTGATCAATTTGAGACAATCTGAAAACACAAGGGACTATTATCGGATTAGACGGACTATTTATCTGGAGTGAAATTAAAAACAATAATTCCTGGTTCATATGTCCTTGTCCCTGTCGAGTTGTCCTTAAGCAATTCCAAGAAAACTGCTGGACCAAACGTGACAAATGTTTGTCAGAACAATGTTGAAGACCAAATTTTTTTACAGTAACTGAACAAATTATGAAGAATGAGAAAAGGGATACAGATAGAAGATTTAAATAAGATTCGACAGCTGGCAGTGTAGCACATATTCTTACTTTAAATATAAGCCAATTCCAATTGGGTTCATTTCCGCATTGCAAATGTTAAAGGAGTTAATAACGACCTAAAGCATAAAGCCAGTCGTTTATCCTAAGTTAAAGTATTTTTACCCACTGATAAAGGTATAAAGTTAATGAGCTGAGGATAAAAAAATGACCGGGCTAATTCTCCTTTGTAATAACGAGAGGTTAGGTAATTTATTAGCCTAAGTCAGTGTTTGAAACTACCATTCTTCAACTACAGCAACCATCGAGTAAGATCTGTCTATCTAAACTAACATTACGTAATTCTGAGAACAACACAGCAGCAGAATACAGACAAAGTATGAATACATGTCACGGGCGAAGGCGCTTTTAGTATGTTTTCACACGAAGACAGCAAAATTTTGATTTTCAACACTAATGCAAAGTTGACGACAGGTTATCCCTATAATTTAACTGCTCTCTTGCTAGCTAGCTTTTAAATCCATTAATTTTAAAGCAGCTCAATATTTTAGACCTACAGTTTGGTACAACTTTGACTAAACCTGATTATCCTGTGATGATACCCTTCACTTTGACACGGTTGGCCACTTTGATCCAATCCAATTAAACTGTTAATTTCAAGTGTCAAGATATAATTTTAATCATGTTTACCGCTCACCAGTTGAACCAACATGAGAACGAATAAAAATTTTACCTTTCCAAATATGATCAATAAATCTTCTACCTCGGGCAAGTTTTCAAAACCAACATAAACCTTCAAGAAGCTGACAGCTTGTGTAAATGATTCCAGTCGTAATGAATCCTGCTTAATTTCCGATAAATCTACAAGACAACAAGAACATCATACTACACAAATACAATCAGGTTATAGCGCTAAAGATTACAAGCAATAACACTTTATAATGTGTCGTTTAGATAGTAAACGTAATCCTTGGTCAGTCGTAAGCTGCGGTGGGGTGCTTACCTGTACTTCGTGACAAAACACTAAAGTCTGACCGAAAAAATGGTGAACCCGTCCCTAAGAGAACAAGAAACAAGCAAAATTGCAAGCATCATCAAAAGAGCAGCGAATGGCTGCTAAACTCACACCACCTGCGTTCTCTTAGTATTCAGCAGTTTTCGGTCAGACTTTAGTTCAGCGATCTTTTGAAAAGAAAACTTACGTGTCATAAGTGTGTCAAAAGATCTGCCACCTTCAGATACAGCAAACACTGAGTCACCCTGAAAATTGAAATTATCTGATTGTATAAATAAATGACTGCAATAATACTCGTTTGTCACACTAACTATTAATAATTAATTAATAAATAATAATGGACCTTAATCATCATTACACTCATCCATAACTTCAGAGTTCAGATATTCAAAATTCAAAGGATACGCAGAATAGATTTTTGGGCTAGGACAGTGTTGGTAATCGTATGTATCTCATAATGGTTTCATTTTAAATCTGTGATTATCAAGTTTTTTAAACAAAAGTGAAACGTCAGCTGAAATAACGTGAAAAAATAGAAGAAAATGTGCAATGTTACAAGTTTCTGCTTAAAAAGGATTCTGGCCATCAAGCGAACAGTGTCTGGTGGCACTTTGGGCGAGAGCTGCTTCAGTCCTTTGCATTCATCGCGATGAAAAGCCCAGTCTTTACTCTAGAAACAGGACAGCAAAACTGTACAATGAATGAATGCTTGATTTTTAATGATTTGTTTCAATCATCAAAACCCACTTTCAATTTCAATATGGGACCCGGAAGATATGACCATTATAAGCGGCTGTCGAAATCAGAGTTTAAAATCATGCGGTGCAAAACCCTACATAGCCTACCATTAAGATATCACTTATATTCAAACAGAAACTTTTCTTTATATACCTGACATCCTCGACTGCAGTAGTGAACAAATCGACAGCAAGAACATCTCTTCAGGGAGTTGTCGATGCTGAAAAGATCACTTTGAAAAGTGAGGTAAGAGTAAATTAATCAAAAAAATTATAATTCAAAAAATATTACAAACTAAACAGCACAGATGCACGGGGGGAATCGGCGAGGGGGGTGCTTGACCCCTGCCGGAAGGGGGGGTGGTCCCTGGTTTTGGCTATTTTTCGGCGACAGCCGAAAATTTTTCACAATTTTTCGATTTTCAACTCATTTTTGGGGTACTTTTTTGGCAGCAGGCGAAAATTTTTTGCAATTTTTCAATTTTTTACGCATTTTTGGGTCACTTTTCCGGCCATCAGAGGTGGGTGGGGGGTCGAGGGGGGATGGATGTCTGACCACCCTCAGGGGGGGATGGATACCCCCCCTACCCCCACCCCCCATGTGCATCTATGCTAAACAGTCAATTTAAAACACTATTAAACTCAAACTGCTGTATTCTAGAGTCTCAACGAACTGATAACCTTCTTGTGATATATTTACATATATTATATAGTTTCGGTATCTCGAAATTTAAACTAACTGTTTCAACTGTGCCGTGTTACCAATACCATCTATTTTACCGACAACTACATAATCTATACTATTTAGTATTTACTAACCTTTGAATACAGCACGACGCACAATATGTGGATTTGCACTTTTCTGATACAACATGGACGAAAGGTTTTTCTTTGTAGATGGAAGGCATTGTTACTCCTGCTAAAGCTGTAAAACAACAACAAAAAATCTTACTAGATCACCAATTTAAACTGACCAACGATATAGTCCTGACATCTGGAATACTCTTTTTTTACACTGCAATGAATAAAATTACCTATTATACCGATGCTAACCCTGGGATGGCATCTCTAATACTGTACCTAAAATCTTTACGCATCGTTGACTTTTAGTTAATCCTGTTTAGCTTTCCTTGTTGCTATTTGTCATTGGTTATCTTGACCTATTACGATATATACACGGGGAGTGTCGAACCCTCTCAGGTGGCGCGGTGGATACCATCCCATCCCTAACATTTGCAGCCATGATTGTTAACTGAAAAGTATTGTCATTGTGTTCAAGCGAATTTAACAGAGATGGAACCGGGTCACTAAATCGTGACCCGGTAGACACCTTGACCCGGTGACCCGGTTTTAAACGAAGCGCTATTTGATAATAGAAGCGCCAAAAGGAAACAGTGGAACCAGGTTTTTAGAGTTTTTCAGACATTGCGTAACCGTTTCAGCTTAAATAAAGTATAAATATTTGCGCTTCTTATGAACAAAAAGTGAAATCGAAGTAGGGATAAATTTTTTGAGATACTAAATTAGGAGCTGTTTTTATGACCACTTTTCTGTTTTTTACAACATTTTCATGTATCACCAACCAATTATGCCTACTAAAACTGGTGATTTTGGCAATAGCTGCATTTTGTCTTACTTTTGAATCGCCAGTTACCTTGTACGGGTGTCGTCTGTTATGTAGTCAGTATCGTCGCTATTTTTGGCGATTTCTGTGTTGATCGGCGACGATATCCCTTTTATGCCTAACCGCCAAGTACCTACCTGCAGAGGGGGAGGGAGGCGGGGGGTCCTGATTTTTCCCAGGAGGATGGTGCAAAGAGCCTGTGGTTACGGGTGTCCCTAGTTGTAGTATCCACTTTGCTGCAATCATGGGGGGTATTGCGTTATTCAGCCTGAGATACATGAAAATAGCCTTTTTTACGACAATCACAATTTCTAAATATGGAATTTCTTGCAAATAAATGTCATAAAGCTCCATTTCTTGCACTTGATCCCAGCTCCCGGTAACGATCGATGTAGTTAAACCCAACACGCCACCGTTTTGAATCAACACTTACCAGTAGCTGAAAGTTGACAATGTGGTTCAGGTGTGTCACACGTCACCTTTTGTACTATTCGTCAATTTGGTGATAACATAGCTTGAAGTCCACAGTAATGAACACATCCACATATAACTTGACTTCTTTAAGTTATAAAGTTTGTACGTAGAAATCACAGAAATCTCAAAAACGCAACTACCAGTTGAAGTGATACAAGCTTCGGGAAAAAATTCTAGTCTGAAAAAGTCTGTTGCGGACCGGGTCAGTACCCTTGACCCGGTGCGAAAAGTGGCCCGAACTGAACCGATGACCCGGTTCCATCCCTGGTATTCAATGTGACATGCTGCTATGCTCCCATTTTTGACAACAGGTATATCTAGTAGTATCGACCCCTCGCCCTCCCCCACCCAACTCGTGGCGTTGACGCGGGTCAAAATTTGTAACTACGACACGGCACAACTCAGACCGCAGCCTGACGGTCGGGCTTGACGCTTCGCCCTCTAATTGATTCTTTCTTGCTTAAGCAGACTATTTTATCATCTTTTCCGAGCGTTTCTGTCTACGTTTTCTATGTTCATAACTGAAGCACTAAAAGCAAAAACCACAAAAGCCAAAACAACAGCATAAAACTTTTTACTGAAACCTCAACTAAACAAGGTGCACTTACAGTAACTTACAGTACACTATTTACAATTTTATATGCAACTGTAGTAGGTACGATAATCAAAGAATAAAATTTCAGATACAAGACCAGTATCTCATCGTCAGTGTCTTACTCAACAGAACAGTGGCAAATCTATGGAGTAAGATACTTCAGTCCTTGACAAGAGTCATAAAAATAGATCAATAAAATTATATCCCGAAAAAATTCTAAACTACATACAACGCAGCAGTATCGAAAATAGGAGGTTATTCAAAACTGAAATTTTCCCGAATATTTAAATATCGAACGTCAGAATATGCAAAGAAAGCGATGAAATTTCACCAGGTAAAATGAACCATAGTTTGACCAAACCGAGCCCAACAACTCTGCACTAAATCTCAACAAAAAGACAATAAATATGAAAATGTTTTCAGCTAGTTTTTGACCAAACTCAAACAAATTTCATTTACAAAATCTGGCACGATCCGCAGTGTAAATACGTTTTTCTGTACAGATCAGACCTGACGTCAAAACACGATTATGCGCGGCATAGCAGTGATCACAGAAGACGACACAATCAGCAGACCGAATAATTATGTTGAGACAATAAAACAATATAATAACAAATACACAAGTAATCAGGGCTATAAAAGTCGCCTGTAAGTAACTTAAATAGTATGCACTAATTTATTTACTAATAAGATACCAAATAAGCCAGTAAGACTGACCACAAAAACATTAAGCAGCACCGAACGTCAACACTTTATCCACATTTAACCAGTACACAACAATCCAAAATTTGATCAGTCATAACTAAGAGATAACCTAATATACCAATTTTATATTTCTTTCAAAATGAAATATACTGATAACTAACCAGGGCACCATATACTTATTTCCACTGGGCACCTAACAGTACTGTGACGTGGGATCTCCCTAAAACTTAAAAACTATCGCAATTTTTTAGCAATGTCAACATCTTGTCCGAAAAATTTCGCAACCATCGCAAACATTTGAAAATTTGTTTTGAACAAAATAGCAAAACTTCATCCAAAATATCTTTTTACTGTATATACCGTCGCCTGAAAATTTGCGGTATGCTTCCGCCTTCCCTTCATGCCCCACTTGCCACGCACATTTACAGTTACACTAACACGAACAAAACGCAACAAGATAACTTAATATTCAGATAAATAATAAGCAAACTGCATAACCCACACAATATGACCACATACAAAAATAAATAAAAACCCATTGTCAAACACTAATAAGAAACCACCAACCTGTAAGCTAAATTACCTACTTATACTTACCTAAGCGAAATAACAACTCGAAAATATATTCCTCTAAATCAAACGTAGATAATTACAAATAGAAGCCAATAATGCGCATTGACATGTAGCCACAAGAGATCACATATGCGGGAAGGAAACCTAAAGGGGATGGGAATTAAATAAAAATAAAAAAACTAGAAAAATTCATTTCAAATTGAATTTTTACAAAAATACATTTAAAATGGGCTTAAGCTGAACAAAGGCTTACACTTTTTACAAATTTAACAACAAAAATTTAATTGTCAGAGCAAAAGTAATCAAAGCCCAATTTAGAGACTAATAGAGAGAAGCACTAATTAAGTCAGAAAAATTCATCTCTACACACCAAAATAATAACAATACAATGTCATATCACAAAAAATATACATTACGATCAGTGTTTTACAACACAATTTCAGTATAAATATTATGTACAGTCAAATAATCCTGAAATTAAATTGGATTATAACTAACTTGCCAAAAAACAAGTGACCGTTTGTCAGTTGTAATCAGTAAAACAAAGTTATATGCGATTAAGTCTGTAATGTAGGGCAGAAACAGCCGCAATCTTTAACGCTCGTTTTCAGATGATATGTTACGACATAAATATCTAATTTTTTATTTGTTTTAAAATTTTTTCAAAAAGTTTTTTATTTAATACCACACATAAAAGCCCACAGGTTTGCCTCTATACCACTCCGTCAGAATAGGCTAACAAAAAAGGACTGCTTCATCAATAAAGTATATGAGTGGAATAATTTTTCCGCTTATTCGCCGGAATATTAAGTACATAAGCCACCACCAAAAATAGCTTAATCTGCTCAGCGTTTGCAGTGTGCTAACCTTAGCTTTAGCAGTAACCTATAATTTTGTGTATAAATTCAGCTTTTTTCCTTGATAATTATTGTACTCTTCACAGCAAGACAACTACCTCACGAATGGACCAAAATAATCACTATCATAATTATTATGCCAGTCACATCATCAATCTTATTTTTGCATGTTGGACGGAGCATGAGCACACGAGCCCCCCGATGAGCCACGCGGACTGCTGGCTGAGCTGCCGCCGCTACTAAGAGTAGGGGGCCGTGAGCCAAAGAAGGAGGACAGTCCGCCACTGTTGCTGCTGGTGCGCTGGGGGGTGGCGCCTGACTCGGAGACCCGGCGGTCGACTGACTGCTGCAGGGCCACGGGCGTGAGCCACTCCTTGGGCAGGGCCCGCTGCAGGAACGGAATGCAGGAGGAGATGTAGGCAAGACGGTTGACCCAGGTCGGAATGTCCTGGCCACACAGCGTCTGAAACAGCAGCCAGCACACGTTACTGCATCGCTAGAAAGGCAAATACGCTTGGCTTCTAAAGCGATGCTTTACCCTGCTACATGTAAGCCACTAGTAAAAATCATCTCTGCTCAAGACGGTCTAGATGAGAGTGAGCAGAGTGGCAGTGGCACTGTAGCAGACGAACACAGTCAAGACGTAGTCCCTTTGGGCAAAAAACCGAGCTTATATACATTTTTGCCTTAGTCTTAGACAATAACTCGTTTATTAATACAATTTAGTCTTGCACACAAACTCTGCTGTGTATGCTTCACATACGATCATAATATACACAAAGACATAATTAAGCAATACGCAAGTCAAGAAAAACAAACGTACCAGGGCAAGAGCAGAGGTAAAATGGTTGCAATTTCGATTCATCAAATGATACTTGTCTCCTTGGAACTCTCTGCCTAGGGTTTCTATCAGCTTGTGAACATCTGACGAGGTGAAATCTGTGTATCCGATTAAGATGGATTCTCTGGAACAAGTATATGAATTAATAAGCTAATAGCATGTACGACAAAAAAATATTTATATACACACAAAATACAGCAAAAAAAATTTAATTTTCTGCTGTGAAGACACACCGCAAGCTAAATAAACGTGTGTGTGCACTGTGCAGTGCACATAAGGTCTATATATACCTGAATTGAAAATTTTCTCCTAGTTCTTCGGCATCCTTCGGCGTGACTTGAAAAACACCAGTGAAGGGAAATGGATGACCACCGTAGGCATACTCTAAAAATACTGACATAAAATTGAAAAACTCAGCCTTAAGACAGTATCACAAAACCTAAAGCCGAGTTGATACTAGCCCTGGAAAGCTAGGAACGGTGGCAATGAGACGAATATGATGTATGTACTCAGGGAAGTGGATATGTTGGCTGACTAAGCCAAATCCAGGCGTCAAGGGTCAAGGATGTTCCGCACTGCCAATCCGCCTCCCAGAATTTCCTTCCCGCCAACTTGAGAAAATTAAATTAATTAAAAAAGGAATTACGGGCCACTATGGTTTAGGCACTACAAACGACAACAGCCATTGTTTTGCTCCCGTGGAAACGTGGTTGTGGGGAAAACCTTGTTTCGGCACAAAGCTATTCACAAATACACCTGGTACTCTAACACGGGCATATGCAAGAAAGCTACTGACTACATCTGTATATCGAAACGTTTCCGCAGCTCTATGCTTGACGTGAGAACCGAAAACGGGGCATCACTTCCTGGAAGTGGTTTGAACTCCAGAGGCACGGATCACTGTCTGGTATGCCGTTTACGACTGCGCCTCACAGCCGAAAACAAGGCTTGTCGGAAGCCTATCATCTTCAGTCGCGAACTCCTCAGACAGCCTGCTACGAAAATGGGCATACAAGTGTCCCTATCCAACAAATTTGAATTATTGGCCCAGGATGTTGCTGAACCGGAAACGGAATGGCATTCGTTTAAAACTGCATTGATAGGTGAAGGTATACACCATGCTAAAGCTGGCCGCACCTGACTCAAGCACCCTGACTGGATGTCTGCTGAGGTCCGAACTGCTTTCCACGAAAAGCGTTTTACGCGCAGCCAGTTGCTTAGCGCATCAGTTGCGGCCAAGTCAGACCTACAGCATACCTTCAAACGGCTGCAAGCGCAGTGTAAAAGTTAGTTCTTAGAGCGCTAGCAAACCAGATACAATGAAGCGCTAGCTGGCAAACTAAATGCGGACCACCTTGCTTGCGAACAGATGGCATGAATTCTACCGCAAATTGAAAATATTCTGGAAGCCACCAGTAAAAGCAGTTGAGGCACTACGGGAAAAAACGGTACCCTGATACTGAAAGAGTCTGAAAAAATACGGCGTTGGAAGGAGCATTTTGAGCAACTGCTTAACATCCAGCGTCAGCGTGACCACGAATCCCTAGCTCATCTGACGCTTCTCTGAAAGACAACAAAGCTTCTGGTCCATGCCACATCACCGCTGAGCTGCTCCGCGCTGGTGGCGACGCCGCTGTCAAATGGCTGCATGGAGTGATACTGACTTCTTTCGGTCCTCAGAAATCTACCCGGCGATTCAGTGCCCGAACATACATATCTAACAAACTTGGTGAATTCTAATGCGCCTTCAGACCTGCTCGCAGCTGTGCAGACCAGGTTTTCACAAAACGGCAGGTCGCAGAAAACTTCAAGGAAGTGAAACGCCCTATCTTTGCAGCCTTCATCGATCTCAAGAAGGCATGCGACAGCGTGGATCAAAAAACCCTCTGGCGGGTTCTGAGAAATTATATAGGTGTCCCAAGTAAACTAATACGGCTCCTGACATCACTGCACCAAGACTAGTTCAT
>JASANF010013900.1:40000-57441 GCA_030248245.1 Trissonchulus sp. WLG1_4
CAGTTCATTTCTATTGTTTAAGGTGGTAGTTACGTTTTCGACAGTTTTCATAACGTGCTATAACTTTTGATTGACTCAATGAATTGAATAGCTGTCTTTTTCACGTTAAAATACTTGACTGAAACTACACTTATGCACATTATCCAGCTTAAATCTGTATACATATAACAAGCTAGTCAGCAGACGCTGTTAAAGTAGTCAAATTTCGTGAATTTTTGCATTTTTCATGTTTTGCGTGTAAAACTGACACTGTGATTACAAATATATAATTTCATTCTTTACACCAACATAGTCAATAACAGGGTGAATTTTAATGCAGTTTGGTGCATTTATAATATGATGTAGAAAAGAAGTTACGGACCTTCAATTTTGAATTTTTTCAAATTTTGAAAAATATGCGAATTTTTGAATCTAATTTTTTTACGAAATAGGCTAAATTAATACAAATAAAAAATTTGACACATCAGGAACTGTCTAAAAAAACATGTAAAATAACGCATGAAAAGATTGCCACATCGAGACTTGAAATTTAGTCCACGGAAGTACATTTTTACAGATTTCTGTGAATGAAATTGATGTAACACAAAATTTAAGCCAACAAAATTTTTGAAATTGTAGCATAAACTGACACATATATGTGCCAATTTATCCAAAATTTTGAATTAAATCCTTCTAGTAGTGTTGTCAAGTTTTGCGAACTTTTGTGTAATGCACTTTAGTTCAAAAATAAATGTTACATAAATGTGACGTAATCTCAAAATGTGAGAAGCGGAAGGATAAGTTATGGCATCTAAATTGAAGGTTTTCTGACATGCCCGTGTGTCATTTTTCTTTTTTCAATAAACGGCCTTTTTGACTAGCTACTACTTTGGCTTAGCTAAACATAAAGTTTACGAAAAATTGTCGTAACTGGCTGAAAAAATATTTTCTGTGAAAATTAAAAATGATTCGTTTCAAGCTATTGTACCAAGCATTTATCTCATAATAATTTAGTTTCCTAAATTAATATGCGTACTATAAATTATTGATTGAAAATTAATTGCAAGTTGTCAAATGTTATTACTCCTGCAAAACTGTCGAAAACGTTACTACCACCTTAAGCGCCCAAAAATCAACAAAATTAAAACATGTCAGTCACTCAGTCACGAACTGTCACATTCACTTACGGTGCCCTCCAACTTACGGACGGTCGAACTGCTGTAAACTTAGCCATAACAGTGCAGCTTTACCATCCATTTGAAAACTAATCGCAAACTATAAGGAGTTTCTAATGTTTTAAACCAAAATTAAGGTATTTTGTTTCCAAATAAAAAAATTCAGAATGTTATGATGGGCTGTGAAAGGCGGTTTTAAAACTTGTGCACCTGTGTACTGCATATACACCAGGAGGTGAAATTCAATCCTACAGAATATATATATAATATTATATATAAATTTATATATATATATATAATATCCTACTTACCATGTCATATATGTTCAAAAATACAGGCTGCCTTGCCATGTGACCCATGCAAATTCCTGCTCTGTTCAAATCAGATCAATATATATACGCGTCGACCAATTCTGATGACTATATACAAGTGATGATCACTTACCCTAATCTAAAACAAGAACATATATATGTGTGCAACTGATTACTGAGGCGGGGGGGGGGTAATTCAAACACATGTTTTTCAGCGTAAAACACGTTTTTATAGGTTTTGCATGCGCTGAGTTCATTTTTTTGCTTTTTCGTTTCCAAGCGAAAAAATGTTGATTTTTCAACTTTTCCAAAAATTTCAAATGTTGTCGAAATCTTAAATTTTCGGCATATTGGGGCTAACTCTCGCGAAAATAAGACCAGCTCGCCAGGGTTGGCAGTCTCGGTCTCGTAAAAAACCGAGACTAGACTGGTCTCGGTCTAGGTAGCAAAACCGAGACCTGCCACAGCCATAGGGTGGTCTCGGTATTTCAGATGACACTTGAAGTTTTCAAAATTTTTTGAAATCACCAAGATTTTTTTACAGTTTAAGTTTCCCAATTGACTGCCAATCTATGAAAAGGTCAAAACTAGCTGACTTGTACTTAGAAATTTGCTGGCTTCTGCAACTTTACGAAGCGCGAATTGGGTGGCAGCTGGCAGCACAATGTCAGTGGGACAACAAAGTGCCATTCTAAATTTTAGCAAAAAATCAAGTTGGTTTTAGAATTTTCGAAAAATTTTCAGGTCAATAACGCTAAAAATTCAACATTTTAAACAAAAATAGCGCTTTTTATGAATTTTTGGTTTGTCATTTTGTCCACAACACTCTAAAACTGAAAATCTAACCACAAAAAATCCTACTTTTGAACTTGGTCAAAAAGTTGAATGTTGGTTTTCGGAATGTGCATATAGGTCAATCTTCGGCGGGGGGAAAAATTATTTTTGGCCCTAAAACGATTCCTACCCCATCTTTTAATAAAAATATAGAACCCCCATCGTCAGCCAAGCCCCCAATCTGATCTCTAGCCCCCAAAATAGATGTCGCCCCTTTTAATAAAAATCCAGAGTGAAATTATTGGTGTTAAAAACCTTAGGGGTGGAATAAGTCGGAAAAACGGCATTTTTTCGCCTAATGATTCGGAGTCCCCCTATATCCCCCAAACCTGGGGGGGTCAAAATTGAACGCTCTTTCAAATAGGCTAGGTTAGAAGTTTGTAGGATGTAAGCTTTAGCTGGAAATCAAACTTTGTCCAAAAATTAAACTTTACCTGAAAATTTTTGCGCAAAATTGGATTTAGGCAAAAATACTCCATGAAATAAAAACCTGCTGCCACCATTGAAAGAGCAACTTCTAAGCTACAAAATGCTGAAAAAATTTTGGAAATCGGGTTAGGCTTTGAAAAGTTACAAAACTTTCTGAAGCTACCTGGACCAGGCTGATTGAAGCGTTACAAGACAAGTAAGGTTCCGTACAAAAATCGGGCTATATCTGCAAAATTTTTTAAATTATGAAGCTAGTTGAGGTTTGTTAGTGGTTAGGTTTTAGTTGAGGCTTAGTGCTCACGATTAAACTTCGTTGTGGGTGAGTAAAAAATTAGTCTTAGTTTCCTGCATCAAATAAAAGGACTTTTGCTACTGTGGAAAAATGAATAAAGCTGAACTTTAAAACCAAAATTGCCCGTCAGCGTGAGCTTGGCTCTGAGCATTATGGAAGTTTTGAACTAGGATTTGAGGCATTATTTATTTTTACGCCGTATTTATATATGCCTTAAGTGTGATATTTTTTGGGTAGAAATGTTTTATAGCCATTTGAGCGCAAAAAAGTATAAAAGTTTGAATTTTAAATTCATTTCAAGTAAGTTCATTTCGCCTATTTTATAATTGAAAAAATCAACATTTTTTGGCCAGAATAAGCAAGATATGTAGCAAATAAAGCTGAATAAAATATGTTATTATGTGTTAATATATGCTCATAAAATTTCTGACTTATATAATGAGCGAGCTGGTCTTATTTTGCGAGAATTAGCTCTAATATGACGAAAAATTAAGATTTTCGACAAAATTTGAATTTTTTGGAAAAGCTGAAAATCAACATTTTTTCGCTTGGAAACTGCTAAAAATGAACTCAGCGCATGCGAAAATCTATAAAAACGTGTTTTTACGCTGAAAAAATATTTGTTTGAATTTCCCACCCCCCCGCCGAAGATGGGTTAAATGCAGTTGGGGGGGGAAAAATAGTGGACCTATTTTTTTGAGTAGAGCACCTTGGGGGAAGCATTTTTGCTTCAAGAACCCCTAATTCATTTTTTGGATTTTCTGAGATACGACCCCCGAAATCTGAACCCTCAGTGAGGGACGTTTTTGCAATTTTTTTCCGAAGCTCTTGTTTTTTCCGTTCTAATCGTGCCAAAATGGTGTCAGATTGTTGGTTACAATTTTTTAGAATCAAAACAAAGGCTCTTTGACCGGGTTCCTGCCGAAAAATTGGCCAAATTCGCCAGAAACGTCCAATTTTTGGCAAAATTCAAACTTGGCCTTAATTTAGGCTTGGGCTTAGGCTTAGGCTTAGGGCTTAGGCTTAGTATGGGGCTTAGGCTTAGGCTTAGTATCAGGCTTAGGCTTAGGCTTAGATTCAGGCTTAGGCTCAGGCAATAAAAAATCGAAATTTTCAGAAAAAATCCTGCCAGCTTAGCCTAGAGAATCCTGCCAACTAAGCCTAGACGATGCCATAAAACATCATAACGCACTCAAAACTATCCAAAAACAAAGATTATCTAACTATCCAAAAACAAAGATTATTTCCATTTTTGGCTTCGAACTTTGGCCTGCGTTCACTTCCAAAAACACTGAAATTGCAATTTTCAAGGGGTCATAGCTCAGAAAATCCCAATTTATGGATAGGGGTTCTATTACAAAAAATGCTTCGCTCAAGGTGCTCTACTCCAAAAAATAGGTCCACTATTTCCCCCCCCCCAACTGCACTTGATCCGCCGAAGATGCACCGTGCATAGATGTATATATATATGAGCGGGTGATGGTGGGGACCCCCCCCCAAAAAAAAAAATCGGGGGGGAGGGTCCCCAAAATTTGGGCAAAATTTAGAAAAAATGGCACTCTTTGGCGAATTTTTTAGGAAATTTTGCAAAATTTAAGGTATTTTTGATCGATCTGGGGGGAGGGTCCACAAAATTTGGCCGGAGTGGCCCTCCCAAAATTTTGATCCCGTTACATGTCATGAAAATGTGCTATTTTCGGACATTTTCAACTTTTTTTAAAGGAAAAATAGTTCGTTTCAGGCCAAAAAAGCAGAAATTCGACAATAATTCGAAATTTTGGGGTTAAATGCAGTTGGGGGGGGATAGTCAAGGGCGTACCCAGGGGCACAGGAAACCCAACCCCCCGAAAACAGCACGATAATCGCAAGAAAATTATAAGATCTTATTTTCAAAACTGACAACTTAGAGCGTTCATGCGAAGATCACCCACAATTTTGACCAATAACCAGTGGCGTATTTAGGGGGGGGGGCTGGGTGGGCTGCAGCCCCCCCCTTAGCGATTTGAGCCCCCCCCTTAGAGGGTCGCAGCCCCCCCCTTTCCGAAACTTCAAAAGCTGACAAGTTTTTCTGATACCTCCACAATTGACAAATTCTACCTTCAAAATTTAAAAAATCTAAGTTTTTTCTATTCTGTTGATGTTTTTTCGGCTTAGATACCTTTTTCTTTGTGCATGTCTATATATTTGCCAGGTCTATTATCATATTCTGTGCTAATTGATTAATGTCTCACATGTTTGTATAGTTAGATAGGGTAAAAAATACAAAATTAAATACAAAGTATACTATTTTTTGCTTTGCTGCATACATGTTTGTATTTTTTGTTTGTATTTTTTTGCATACATATTTTTTACGATTTTTTCACTTTTTGTTAATTTTAATTTTGAAGCATTATGACACCAATCTGCAGTGGCGTAGCCACAAAAAATTTCGGGGAGGGGGGATGAGTTTTCTTTGTTTTAAAACGTTAAAAATGCATTTAATTGCTATTTTAACGCTAAAAACGACACATATTAGCAATTTCCGGCCAATTTATAGCTTCTGTATAATAAAATTAGCCACAGTCGACCATTTGGAACTTTGAATAATGATCTGCTAACGGCAAGTACCCTAAAATTACAACACACGTCAGAAACGGTCGTTCTTGACGACGGATCAGAAAAAGCCACCTGGCAAAAGCATATTGCAACGATAAATCATCGCAAAACCCCAATTTTTGAACGCAGCCATAAAATAGCCTACGCTGGCCTATAGCACAAAAAGATTCACTCCAACTCTTATGTACGCAGCTGTACACAACGGGCTTTTACGCCAAATGGACGTGACTTTTGTTCCCCGCTCGACTATATATAACGTAGGTCATAAGCCCTTGGGCCTATTTTTTGACCCATGAGCTTAAATAATAATGTTTAATATTTTAAAATTATATATTTTTGTTTATTTTATGTCAAAAGTGCAGTTGTCAGTGCAATGTATATAGATGGTTAAAACCTCAAAAAAGCTAAAACTTCAAAAAGTGTAGTTTTCATTGCAATTTCGATGGATAAAACCTCAAAAAAGCTAAAACTTCTGGGGGCTGCCGCCCCCAGACCCCCGCATTGCTAAATGCTAGCTGTAGATCCATTACATTTCTTTATTTCATGTAAAAAGTGCAATTTTCAATGCAATTTCGATGGTTAAAATCTCAAAAAAGCTTCAACTACTGCAAACTTAAGTGCTTGCTGCAGATTCAGTATTGTACTTTATCGATGGTTACAATTACAAACTCAAAAAAGGTCCGAGGGTTTCCGTCCCCGCCCCAGACCCCCTTTGATCGGCGGTGGCTCACAGTTGCTCCGCACCCCCCCCCCCCCGGTCGCAGCCCCCCCCTTTGCGAAATCCTGGATACGCCACTGAACTGTAGCTGCTAAAACCGTAAACGTGTTTGTTTCTAGACTAAAAAATGTCCTATGACCAGCTGACGTTGTCACTCTGACTATCTTGTTGAATTAATAAGGTTTTTGTTCTAATTTGTACTCTTCTTGCTAATTTGTAGTGAATTGAAATAAATAATTACAAGTGTGTTATACAGGGTTTTTTTGGGCAAAATACGGGGCAAATGGTCAAGGTTTTGAAATTTTGCTCACCAAAATTGAAATTTTGCTCAAATTCTGCTCACCGCTCTGAAGGGACCCCCCCCCTGTGGTTTTTTTATGGTCGGCTGAAAAAATTTTCCGATAGGTCTCCAATTAACAAAATTTTGCCGAAAAATCAAAAATTTCTCCAAATTTTTCTGGGGGCTGCCGTCCCCAGACCCCTGCATCTCTGTGGCTTACTCTTCCTTGTTATTATCTCTCCTCAAAGCCTATGCATGTATACATTATGCTGCATTTGCATGTCTACACAAGCATATTATGCTTCATTTACTTGTGTAATACACTGCCTGATGTGACTTCATATTTTGTTTTAATTTTTCTATCGGAAAAAATTTCTGATACGCCCCTAGTTGACCAAATTCGGTCGACCAAAAGTAGAAAAATCGCCAATTTTTTTCTGGGGGTTGCCAGGCCCCTGCTACTTTACAGTTTGGTGATCACTGATCTTGCGTTTGAAAATCGTTAAAATTGCTAAAAAGTGCATTTTGTAAGCATTAAAATTGCTAAAAAGTGCATCTTAACCCATTACATAAAAACAAAAAGTCATTCCAGCGAAATTTTTTTCTGGGTACGCCACTGGTTGCCCGTCCCAAAAAATTATCTGAAACGTCTCGAATAATGACGATTGTAGTCATTTTACGGTGCCCAATGTCAAAAATTTTAGTAATACTTCCAGATTTGATAGCTTTTGGACCCTCACTGGGCCAACAAAAGTGTATATACTTTTCAATGTTTTGAGCTTCAGTCTCACTTCACACAAAATTATTGTTTTTGAACGAAATTTGCTGATAAATGTCTCGTTTGGTGTCAAAAGTGTAATAATTCCACTTTTCTGGGTACGCGTCTGGCGATAACCAAGCATAAAACGTAAACTAAAAATTTACGTTTTGCTCACCGATCTGAAATTTTGCTCACTGAAATTGAAATTTTGCTCAATTTTGCTCACGATTTTTTTTGAAAAAAAACCCTGGTGTTATAACGATCCACGACTATTATCCTGAATAAATTTTTGTTGTTTGTTGTTGTTCAGGAGCGCCACGTTAAAAATCAGTTCCTTGATATGTCAAATAATAATAAAGCTAAATAAATGCACCATTATGCGTCAGTATATACATATTACATACACTAAAAAGCCACTAGCTTAAGGTCTTAGTGCATTACGACTAGCGAACGACCGGAGGTAAAATTTTGCCGGAGCCGGAGCCGGAGCCGGATAAAAAATGCCGGAGCCGGAGGCGGTGTTTTTAAAAAAATCAATTTGTATATGTTGACAATTTTGACCAAATTTTTTCATTTTTTTCCGAAACAGCATTCTGAAATTTTTCAACACTCACGCCACATTTCTATACATTATGTTCTTACACACCTATTCAACCAAAATTGGCCACTGGTCCTGGTTATTGTTTAGAGAGATCTGACAAAAAATTTTCGTCAACATTGATAAAAGTCGAAAATTTGGTCAAACTGACCAGTATGGGATTTTGACTCGGGTGCCAAGCAGGGTTGGCAAGTCTCGGGTTTGCAACCGAGACCGAGACCGAGACCGAGACCAGGCTACCGAGACCACCCAAACGAGACCTACGAGACCGAGACCAGCCCTTGGGGGACCTTTTTTTCAAGTTTCAATTTCAAAATTTTTTAAGATACTTTGAATTATGAAAAATTTGTAATTAAATTACAAAAAAATGACCCTTAGGTTATGAAGTATGAGTGTATGACTTGCGAAGTTGCGAGAAACTCAACATTATCAAAAAAATCTTCGTAACTTTAGTAAGTTTTGAAAACTTTAAGTCTCATCTGAAATACCGAGACCACCCTATGGCAGGTCTCGGTTTTCCTACCGAGACCGAGACCGAGACCAGCATAGTCTCGGGTTTTTTACGAGACCGAGACCGAGACTGCCAACCCTGGTGCCAAGGACGTATATAGTCAGAGGGTGGTTCAGGAAGTCCATCTGAGCAGTGGCGTATTTAGGGGGGGGGGGCTGGGTGTGCTGCAGCCCCCCCCCCTTTGCGGTTTGAGCACCCCCCTTAGAGGGTCGCAGCCCCCCCCCTTTCAGGGGCAGTGGCTCACTCCTCAACATGGTGGCTCACATTGCTCCGCACCCCCCCCCCGCACCCCCCCGAGGTAAGGTGGCTCACGGTTGCTCCGCACCCCCCCCCCCCCCGGTCGCAGCCCCCCCCTTTGCGAAATCCTGGATACGCCACTGCCAATAACCCGCAGTTTTTGACAATTTTTCAAATAATTATCTGACAATTTTCTCACAAATTTCATTCAAATTTCGATCAAAGATCATCAACGTATCAGCAAATTTTCAACGCATTATCTTATCGTTTTCTCACGAATTTCACTCAAATTTCTTTAAAATATCATCCAATTATCAGCAAATTTTCGACAAATTATCTTACAATTTTCTCACGAATTTCACACAAATTTCCATAAAATATCATCCAATTATCATCAAATTTTCAACAAATTTTCTTACAATTTTCGTAAAAACTTCACCAAAATTTCAATCAATGATCCTTTAATTATCAGGAAAAAATATCGCTTATGCATACATATCCTCGTTTTTTGTAATAATTTTTAAGAATTTTTTGATACTTTTTTGTTTTTATTGGTTTTAACAGGCAATCAATGAATGCAATTTTGAAAAATTGAGTGCAATTTTTGAGTTAAATGCAGTTGCAATCTCACTTCATAAACTTACTTTCTAATTGTTATAATATTATATAATTGTATTTCATTGTATTTCATAATAGTGAAATTTAATTTGTAATTTCATAACTGTTGTTTTCTAATTGCCGTAATAATTGTTTTTCCGCACTTCCGGTTTTTTGCTTTGTTTGCTCTGTATTTTGTTCACTTTGCACGATGCACATAATTTGCAGGTGGTTTGTTAGAAGTCCGTTCCCGGCTCTTCACCTTTTCAAGCTTGTTCATTGTACCAATGAATTTATGATTATGACTTTCAGATAGAAGTTAAAATAAACCATTTTGATTGATTGATTCACCCCTCAGTGAGGGACGTTTTCGGCAATGTCAGTTTCTGTTCAAATGTTCAGCCTTTATTTAGGATCAAGTGCAGTTAAGGGTGGAGGGAATAGTGGACCTATTTTTGGAGTAGAGCACCTCAAGGGAAGCATTTTTTGAAATAGAAACCCTATCTACAATTTTGGATTTTCTGAGCTATGACCCATTGAAAACTGCATTTTCAGTGCTTGTGGAAGTGAACGTAGGCCAGGTTCGAAGCCAAAAATGGCTGTAATCTTTGTTTTTGGATAGTTTTGAGTGCGTTATGATGTTTTAAGGCATCGTCTAGGCTTAGTTGGTAGGATTCTCTAGGCTAAGCTGGCAGGATTTTTTCTGAAAATTTCGTTTTTTTATTGCGTAAATAAGCCTGAGCCTAAGCCTGAACCTAAGCCTAAGCCTAAGTCTGATACTAAACTTAAGCCTAAGCCCCATACTAAGCCATAGCCCTAAGCCTAAGCATAAGCCCAAGCGTAAATTAAGGCCAAGATTGAATTTGGTCAAAAATTGGACGTTTCTGGTGAATTTGGCTAATTTTTCGGCAGGAACCCGGTCAAAGAACCTTTGTTTTGATTCTAAAAAATTGTAAACAATAATCTGACACCATTTAGACACGATTAGAACGGGAAAAACAAGAGCTTCGGAAAAAAAATTGCGAAAACCTCCCTCACTGAGGGTTCAGATTTCGGGGGTCGTATCTCAGAAAATCCAAAAAATGAAATAGGGGTTCTTTAAGCAAAAATGCTTCCCTCAAGGTGCTCTACTCAAAAAAATAGGTCCACTATTTCCCCCCAACTGCATTTAACCCAAAATGAAATAGGGATTTTGAAGCAAAGATGCTTCCCCCAAGTTGCTCTACTAAAAAAATAGGTCCACTATTCCCCCCAAGTGCATTTACCCCTTATTTATGTTGCAATAATGTTACTCTGGATTTTATGTGCTAGAGATCGGGTTGGGTGCTTGGCTGACGGTGGGGGTTCGGGTTCTATATGTTTATTAATAGATGGGGTGGGAAGCATGTGGCAGCCGAAAATAATATTTTCCCCTAATCTTCAGTTTGATCCGGCGATTCGGAACAGCGATGACTCGGCCTAGCGACGATTCGGCCTGGCGGCAAACGACCAGTTGAGAATAAAGTATTTACTGATTAGTGATCAGTATTAGAAAGAAAACGCATTATTTCCCTAAATTATATATGTAGGAAATTGTTGAATTCTACTGGAAACGCATCGAGAAATTGGTAAATTAGGCCGAAAATGTTGCTATATTAGTAGGATAAAAGTAAGAAAGTGGACAGAAAATGGCAGGATATTAGTAGGATAAATGTAAGAAAGTAGACTGAAAATAATAGGATAAAAGTAAGAAAAAAGACTGAAAATAATACGATATTATTTGGATAAAAGTAAGAAAATACACTGATAATAATAGGATATTAGTAGGATAAAAGTAAGAAAATAGACAGAAAATAATACGATATTACTAGGATAAAAGTAAGAAAATAATAAGAAAATTGTAAGAAAACAATAGGTCAAGTTGAAGAAAAGTCTATGAAATCGAGTAGATAAGAGTACGAATTTTGTAGGAAAAAAATAGGATAATTCGATGAAATTATTGCGAAAACTTTGTGATGAGTGACTGAAATACTTAGGAAAAAAAAGGGGTTAATTGTACGATCGTTGGACTGAAAATAAGTTATTTTGTAGAAATTTATAAGAAAATGGTAGGATATTTGTACGAAAATTATAGGGTAATTGAGGTAGTTTTGTAGGATAATTAGCAGATGTTTAGCAGATATTTCCTAGATAATTATACGTTCATTTCTTGATATGTCGACCATGTTTTGAAGAAAAATTTTCCAAGGTTTGGGTTTCCTGGGGGGGGGGCGGGGAAGGGGGGCAATCCCCCCCCCCCCCCGAAATTTTTCCCCAGTGATTTTTTACACAAGGGTCCCCCCTTTGGTTTTTATGGTCCGGCCGGAAAAATTTTCTGAAACGTCTCCAATGGGCTAAATTTGGCCTAAAAATCAAAAATTTTCCCAAATTTTTTTCTGGGGGCTGCCGCCCCCAGACCCCTGCGACTATGTGGCTTACTAATCCTCGTTATTGTTTTTCATCAAAGCCTATGCATGTATATATACACAACTACATTATGCTGCATGTGCATGTCTACACGAGTATATTATGCTACATTTACTTGTGGAATACACCGTCTGATATGACACTCCCATCTTTTGTTTTAAATTTTGTCGGAAAAATTTCTGATACGTCTCCAGTTGACCAAATTCGCTCTAAAAATCGGAAAAATCCCCAATTTTTTTCTGGGGGCTGCCGCCCCCAGACCCCTGCAACGTTGTGTCCTTTGGTTTTTATGGTCTGGCCGGAAAAACTTTCTGATACGCCTCCAATTGACACAATTTGGCTAAGAAATCGAAAATTTTCCCTATTTTTTTCTGGGGGCTGCCGCCCCCAGATCCCTGCAGCCTTATGGTTTAGTAATCTTGCGTTTGTAAGGCATTTTACGAGTGTTCAAATTGCTAAAAAGTGCATTTTATTTAACCCATTACAAAAAATCGAAAAGTCATTCCCCCCCCCGAAATTTTTTTCTGGGTAGGGCCACTGGGGATAGTGGACCTATTTTTTTGAGTAGAGCACCTTGGGGGAAGCGTTTTTGCTTCAAGAACCCCTATTTCATTTTTTGGATTTTCTGAGATATGACCCCCCGAAATCTGAACCCTCAGTGAGGGACGTTTTCCCAATTTTTTTGCGAAGCCCTTGTATTTTCTGTCCTTATCGTGTTTAAATGGTGTCAGATTATTGTTTACAATTTTTCAGAATCAAAACAAAGGCTCTTTGACCGAGTTACTGCCGAAAAATTGGCCAAATTCGCCAGAAACGTCCAATTTTTGACCAAATCCAAACTTAGCCTTAATTTAGGCTTAGGCTTAGCTTAGGGCTTAGTATGGGGCTTAGGCTTAGGCTTAGTATCAGGCTTAGGCTTAGGTTCAGGCTTAGGCTTAGGCTCGGGCTTAGGCGATAAAAAATCGAAATTTTTAGAAAAAATCCTGCCAGCTTAGCCTAGAGAAAAAATCCTGCCAGCTAAGCCTAGACGAGTCCTTAAAACATCATAACGCACTCAAAACTATCCAAAAACAAAGATTATTTAACTATCCAAAAACAAAGATTATTTCCATTTTTGGCTTCGAACTTTGGCCTGCGTTCACTTCCAAAAACACTGAAAATGCCATTTTCAAGGGGTCATATCCACAGGAAAAAATATTTTAAAAAAAGAAACCGAAAATTAGCAGAAACGTGAAAGAAAAATTTAGGTTAATTTTCAGCCCCTGCACATGGCGTATCCAGGATTTCGCAAACGGGGGGGGGGGG
Source organism: Trissonchulus sp. WLG1_4 (assembly GCA_030248245.1). NCBI lineage: Eukaryota > Metazoa > Nematoda > Enoplea > Enoplida > Ironidae > Trissonchulus > Trissonchulus sp. WLG1_4. The sequence goes on from JASANF010013900.1 coordinate 53,067, forward strand.
GGGCTGCACCGAGAAGGAGGGTGCGGAGCAACGTAAGCCACCACATTGCGTGGGTGAGCCACCGCCGCTGAAAGGGGGGCTGCGCGTCAACTCATTTTTGACCCACAAAAATGACGCAATTTTTATCTTTGTCGACCAAAAAAGACCGATTTTGACACTTTTTGGTGAAAATTTTGGTAAACTTCCAACTTTCTAGGCTTAGAATTTAGAAATTTAGAGAATTTAAAAAATTGCCTTCCAGTACTCCAGTACATGTATACATATGTATATACCCATTTCAAATTTCGAATTTTCAAAGAAGCATATTGCAACGAAAAATCATCGCAAAACCCTAAAGGCCGATTCACACGCTGCGATTTTACTGCGATTTTGCCGCAGCGTTTTTGCCGCTGCGGCAAAACGCAGCTTGCCGCAAGCAAAACGCAATGTCTGAACAGACGCAGCGTTTTTAGTGCGGAATGCCTGCGTCTTGAATTTGCCGCAGCGTTTTAAACGCCAGACTGCAATTCCACCTGCGATTTCATTGCGTTTTGATGCTACGTTTGTGTTGGTTTAAACAATTTTTGCTTAGCACTTTGTCATTTTTTTGTAACAGTGAAGACGCAGCAAACTGACCTGCGAGACGCACTAAGGCCGCAAAGCTTGTTCAGACGGTGCGTTTCGCTTGCGACACCCTGCGGCTTGCGTTTTGCGTCAAAATCGCAGCGGAAAAAACGCACCGTGTGAATCGGCCTTTAAGGCCGATTCACACGCTGCGATTTTCCTGCGATTCTGCCGCAGCGTTTTTGCCGCTGCGGCAAAACGCAGCTTGCCGCAAGCAAAACGCAATGTCTGAACAGACGCAGCGTTTTTAGTGCGGAATGCCTGCGTCTTGAATTTGCCGCAGCGTTTTAAACGCCAGACTGCAATTCGACCTGCGATTTCATTGCGTTTTGATGCTACGTTTGTGTTGGTTTAAACAATTTTTGCTTAGCACTTTGTCATTTTTTTGAATCAGTGAAGACGCAGCAAACTGACCTGCGAGACGCACTAAGTCCGCAAAGCTTGTTCAGACGGTGCGTTTCGCTTGCGACATCCTGCGGCTTGCGTTTTGCGTCAAAATCGCAGCGGCAAAAACGCACCGTGTGAATCGGCCTTTAGTTTTGGCCTGTAGCCATAAAATAGCCTACACTAGCCGATAGGGCGATAGCACAAAAAGATTCACTCATATGTACATACATACGCAGGCAGCTGTATAAAAATGGTTTTTTCCCGCCATGTGTGTTTGAATATGTGTTTGAATTCTCCCCCCCCCCGCCGAAGATGCACCGTGCATATACATTTGAGGGGGGATGGTGAGGACCCGCCCCAAAATCGAGAACCCGGGGGGCACAGGAAAATTATTTCCAGAAAAAAACTAGATCGTAAAAAATTATCTGGTTTTTCTGGTTTTTTTCTAACTTTTTTCTAACTTTTTTCTGGTTTTTTTTTCTAGTTTTTTTCTAACTTTTTTCTAACTTTTTTCTGGTTTTTTTTCTAGTTTTTTTCTAACTTACGATCCAGCTTTTTCCTGGTTTTTTTCTGACTTTGTCAAAATACGATCTAGTTTTTTTCTTTTTTCAGATTTGCCCCAAATCGGTTTTTAATGTTTTTGTAGTACTTTTACGCCCTTTTTGTCATTTGTTTTAGTCTTTTGTGTCTGTAATTCCCTTTATAATGCATTATTTTAGCTTACATATTTTTTCTGTATTTTCCTGTGTTTTTGGTGGGTTTAAATTGGTTTTTCCACCTTTTTTTGAGTTTTTTACTATGCTTTTCTGATTGTTTGCTGATGCGATGTGAGTATTTTTAGATTTTTCAAACTTTCTCAAAATACGATCTAGTTTTTTTCTAGCTTTTTTCTGGTTTTTTTCTAATTTTTTTCTAACTTTTTTCTAACTTTTTTCTGCTTTTACTAAATCGTTTTGTAACGTTCTTCAAGTCCGTTATATACCTTTTATGTCATGTTATATATCATATATATGTATATATATCGTTATTGTACATTAATTTATTGTATTTTTGTGTTTCTTCCTTTTTTCTGCTGAGTTTAAATCTTTTTATATGTTCATTAAAAGCGGCGACAGTTATTTTGGGGGATATCAGATCAACGCCATGGGGTTTTTACTTTTATTAAGATGAGGTGCGTACCGTTTTAAACAAGGTGAAAACATTTTTTCCAAATCGAATGTAAACCGGGTAGATGAGTGTTTCAAAACGAACCTCCGAATCGTGCAAAAAAATATTTTCATGTTTTCAGGTCTTCCTGTGGCCCACATACATCCATCGGATGTACGTCCATCGGATCAGTCAATTATCGCCCTCCAAACGTCACATAATTTTATCATGGTATTATATATATACATTATTTTATTTTGTATATTTTTATACATTATCATTATTGTATTATATAATGTAGTGGTGCGGGAAAAATCCCTACGCCTTTTGCGGGGAAAAACCCTAGTGCTTCCTGGTCGAATCTTTAAACATAGGCCCTTTTTGAGTATGTATGTACATATGTAGGTCAGGTCGAGAGCGCATCTGAAACTTATAGTGGTGCGGGGAAAAAACCCTATTTTCAACTTTTCGGGTCCTCCTGCGCTCCACATAAATCGGATCCATTAATGCTCGCGGCTGTTATCTTTCGCCTAACTGTTGCACTAATAAAATGTATTCTAACTACTCACGTTTCTGAGTAATAAGCCGCGAAACCTCCGTGAAAAAAACCCTATGCGGGAAAAAACCCTAATGCGGGGAAAAAACCGTATATACCACTTTTTGCGGCTGTTCTATTAGCAGTGATTATAAACTCAATTCCATCGTGTTCTACAACTCTTAGGCCGCAGTATGGACTAAAAAACCGTTTTTCCGACTCCCATGTGACTCACAAAAAATCTTAAAAAATCGACCCTTTTTGGCAGAAATGACTGCTGCCCAAATATGCATTTTTTTAGTATTTAAATGCATTAAAAATAGATTTTTGCACTTATTATGTTAGAAACGGTGGCCAAACACCACCCGCGTCTACCATTCTTAAATTTAGGTGGTACGCAGCAGCTAAAGCCTAAATATTCCAAAAACTGCCAAATTTTGGTGAAACATCACCAAAACAGGGTTCGTATGGGGTGTCGGGGTGGGGGCCAAAACGACAAAAAACGACGTTTTGTGGCCGAATAGACCGTTTCAATGAAGTCTACACATGTTTTTACCCCAGATCAGTCAACTTATGTATCAACTATATATGGGTGAGTTAGCAAGAAATTGTCGCCAAACAAAATAGGGTTTTTTCCCCGCAATAGGATTTTTTCCCGCACAAACTTTGAACTGTCACAGGTACACTGCTACATTCATTTCAATTATATCTAACCAATTCATCAAATTTTCTAAATCCCGTTGTCACCCAGAGTTATCTCCCAGTTTAGAATACGAAAAGTATAATTTACAATCATCAGCAAACATTTTAATTTTAGAATAGCTAACTGCTTCAACAATATCATTAATATAGAGTAAAAACAAGGTCGGTCCCAATGCTGAGCCCTGTGGGACACCACTATCTAAATATTTCTATTCTGAGAAAGTATTATTTATTTTGACACGTTGTCGTCTACCACCAATAAAACTCTTTATCCAATTCAATAAAGCTCCTCGAATCCCAACATTGTACAATTTTAATATAAGTTTTTCGTAATTTCTTTTACCACTTCAGGAAACAAGTCATTTAATACAAATAGAGTTGTGTAACTGTTGATTTATTTATAAGGAAACCAAACTGACGATTAGACAAAATCCTATTATCTAAACAAAAAGCTATCAAAGCTGTGTTAATAATACTTTCCGACCTGCGGAGACCCATGGGGCCGGCCGGGGAAGCCTGAGGGTACCCAACGAGGGCATGCTGTAGTGGCCCGGGGGCCCCAGCCTGAGGGGGCCCGGTGGGGACCTAGTGGGGTGATCCGGGGGGGACCTGTTGGGGGGGCCCAATGGGGACCTGGTGGAGTGGCCCAGGGGGGGCCTGTTGGCGTGGCTTGTGGGGGGCCCGAGGGGGCCGGGCGGCCCGGTGGGCCAGCTGGAGTGGCCCGGGGGACCCAGCCTGAGGGGGCCCAGTGGGGGCCTGGTGAGCCCGTCGGCCCTGCGACGCCCGAATTCTGGCCGACCTGCGGGGACTTCTGGGGACCTGACGGCCTGGGGTCTGAAGTGGCCCCTGAGGGACCGGGTGGGCTGGGGCAGCCTGAGGGTACCCAGCGAGGGCCTGCTGTAGTGGCTCGGGGGACCCAGCCTGAGGGGGCCCGTTGGGGACCTCGTGGGGTGATCCGGGTGGGGCCTGTTGGGGGGCCCAATGGGGACCTGGTGGAGTGGC
>JASANF010013901.1:0-61933 GCA_030248245.1 Trissonchulus sp. WLG1_4
GAATACGTTCTAAACAGGTTATGAGCCGAATTTTTGAAAAATTTTTCACCAAAAAATACATAATATACTAAAAATAGCAAGTATGAATGCAAGTACTAAGGAATGAGACTTAGATAAAACAGTTTGTATTGAAGTTGTGCATTCATTATACATATTTTCTAAGCCATGCACCGTCATCAACAGTTTGTTTAAAATGCTATTGGTTAACTTTATGCCAACTCAAAGGCTATCGGCGTGACCCTCTGGCAACTTGATGCTTTTGGTTTTGGTTGGTGTATAATCACTATACGTACTCTGTCTATTCTTTCTAGTCTATTGATAATATTGTTTTGACAATTATTGCTTTAAAAGTTTGTAGATCAGTCTCTCTCAAACATGCGAAACTTAGTTCGAATATGCCCGCAATATCAAATATTCGTGAAGCCTACTTTAGAACAGAGCGATTTGCAACCAACAATGAGGTGAAAAAGCCTAGAATAAAGTTTCATCCATCGTTTTAAGAGCAAAATATTGGTATATACATGCACAAAAATCAAAATTGTCGTCTGATTTTCTACATTTTTAGTAAAATTTGCCGAATCTGCAACATCCGCACATCCGCATTAAATTTTTGCGGATGCGGATGTCAAAAAGTTGCGGATCATCCGCGGATGCGGATGCGGATATCCGCGACATCCCTAATATATATATATATATATATATATATATATATATATATATATATATATATATATATATATATATATATATATATATATATATTTGGCAAAAATGCTCGTTTACGCGATAAAAAGCCACCTGGGCCCGGTTTCATAAACGATATATTCGTAAATATTAGTGAATATTAGTGAATATTAGTTCATTAGCTGAAACATTAGCGTTTCATAAATAATGAACTAATATTTGTGTATTAGTTATTATTCATTAGTATATTAGTGCTCAATTATTAGTGCCCTAGGCTGCTTGGGTTTCATAAAAACAATAATGTTTGAGCTAATGAACTAATATACTAATTATTAGTTATTAGTTGAAGCCTACCCGTAATTGTTATATTAGTTCAGCGTTAAATTCGTAGTTTCAATTTTTCGGTGTCTTTTTCTTGTTCACCTCTCCTTTGATATTATTCCTGTTAAGTACACAACTTTAATGTGCTGAATCTGAATGACTTTGATGTTTTTCACACTTTTTTTAGCTGCAGCCATTTTTTATCCAATGATTAGCTTGAAATTAAGTTCATAAGGAATCTCTAATAAAAATGTTTCAGTCTAGAAATTTATAGACATATAATACTAAACGCTCAGCTTACCTGTTAAATACCTTTTTTATTTTATTGATTACAGCGAAATATTTGAAAATTTTCCAACGTTAAGTGCATTAATTGTCTACCACCAATACCTCGGATAAGAAAAATAAGCTTGAAAAGGTGCACTTTTGGTTCAGTGCGTTTGGGCAAAATGGAAAAGCAACGGCGTTTTGGGCAAAGCTATGTAGGCAAAAGTGCGCAAAAAAGCCGATAAAATACTCGTTACATAGTTAGACAGGTCTAAACACAAAACTGAAATCAAACTGAAACAACTGAAACTGAAACGATCAAGCTGAAACTTAACATAGTACTAGCCCAGGGCCCGATTCATCGAAGCGAAATGTTCGTCATCGAAACTTTTGTATTGATCGAAACATTTTCAACGACGAACATCACTAAATTTCAACAAATGCTCGTTATCAGAAAATGTTGGTCATCGAAAAATTTTTCAATGACGAACATTTGTGATGACAAACATTTCGTGATGACGAACATTTTCAATGACGAACATTTCGCTTCGGGCCCTATGTGTACGCAAAATCGTATGATCCAATTTTCGATATGTATTTTGAAATCTAAATTGTTTTTTGTTCCGCCGAGTTTGAGTGACTTTACATTTGACGTCACTGCACACGGCATTGGCGAGAATTAAAAAATGGATCATAGAGTTTGAGATATTATTAGGCTATCGAATTATGTAAAAATCAACTTCGTCAGCATAAACAAAAATTGCGGGAGTAAAGACACTTTGTCCACAGAAAATGCTTTTGCCAATTTTTTACTAGGGGCTCTCAGAAATTATCTTATCTGAGGTTGGGGTGCCTTAAAGGAGTAACATATGTGAAAATAAGCAAAATTAGAGAACTTTGATTTTTGACATGGGTAGGGTAACTTTAAGGTGGTAACTGCGTTTTCGAGGTTTTTGTGATTTCTATGTAAACTATACGCCCACAGAACTCAAGTTGCAAATGATGCCTGAGAACGATTCTTTGTCACAGTATTGTAAAGGTCAAAATCCCCAGGCATGTCTCTCACTTTCGAAATTTCACCTATGGACATTTTTAGAGGGCTTTAGTTACAGAAAAATATGTTAACTTTTCGGTGCGTTTGCCTTTTAGCTATTTTCAAAACAAACTGACTAGTCATTAAAAAAGTGAGGGAGATGATTGGGGACTTTAAACTTGTCAAAAACTTTACCAACTTTCAGCCCCAACGGGTAATCGTATGATTTACAGCTGTGGCGCAAACTTTTTGTAAAAATTCTACGATTTTGGAAAGGACCTTTCTTTATAGCAGCTTGTACTGGAAATAATATCAACGGTCAAGTTTCAGTGCATGGCATACATTTAGGTAAGATATTGTTCTTACTTAATGTAAAAGACCGCGTGTGATTTGAATTTGTAAACGCTGAGCTATAGCTTTTAAAAAAACACCTAAAAACGCAATTATCCCCTCAATTAGACGGTTTAGAAATGGCATTTTTTAGCACAATTTTTCAACCGTTTAGTTGGACAAAAACTAACCCTTCAATCCGGCAAAGGAATGTGCCATGTGGCCAAGTTATAAATGCAGGCAAACAGCTAATGCAGATGTCTGACAATTGTCTATTTTATAAAGTACATAAACAGTTCAAATTTGGCGTCATTGTTTTATTTGACTTAAAAAATGGCAACCAAAACAGACTTCCATAACAAGCTGACTGTATATAATTATTTAACTTGACTCAACCAGACGCGAAGACCACTCCACTCAATTACGGATCGTCTTGTGACTCCCAATTTTTATAAACTGTGTAAAAACTATGAACTTGGTTAATGTAGCAGCATCAAACATAACATGGAACCAAAAATGATGTTAAATTGTTGATACGAATAATGTGACACAAAAAAGCAATTAATTAGCAACAATAATCACGTTAATAGCTAATAAAAATGAAATCAAGTCAAAAAAATGAACAGATGTAGTGAACACACACACAAACACACACACAAGTGTGTGTGCAAAGCGCACGCACGGATCAGCCTGCTGTTGGGCAGCGAGCAGCTTAGCTGGCCGCTGCATTCAAATATTAGTGCATTAGTACTAATAACTAATATTTGAATGCAGCTAAGTTTTATGAAACGCAATATTAGGCTACTAATATTAGCGGACTAATAACTAATAATTAGTTATTAGTTATTAGTGCTTTTTTATGAAACCGGGCCCTGGTGATTTAGCAGGAAGTAGGAGCTATATGCAACGTGATTACAAAAAGCTGATACAAAATTCTCTCATTGTTATCCTTATTTTATTATTATCCAAAATTATCTTATTATTAGCATTATCCAAATTTCCAAAATCAGATTTTTGTAAATAAAATTTAAATTTATTTTACCAATAGCACTACACAAATTAAATAAACGCCTTACGAGTTGCGGTATTTAGCTTAATTCGATCAACTTCATTACATCATAATAGGAGGGAGACCCACCCCTCCAAAATTGGCCGTATGGGGGAAGGGGGTCCCGCCAGGGGCAACGGAGAGGGGGAAGGTTCTGGGTCCTGACCTATGCAAAATTTTGGCTAAAATCTCTTTGGTCAGCAATAATTTAGCAATTAAACAAGTATATATATATATATATATATATATATATATATATATATATATATATATATATATATATATATATATATATATATATATATATATATATATATATATATATATATATATATATATATATATTTTTTTTTTAACTTAGCACTTATAAATGGGCATTTTTTATGAAATTTAAGCATTTTTACTGAAATTTTCCCCATGAACTGTCACAATCGGTATTTCTTATCGCATAAAAAAGTAAAAATTGCGTTAGTCTTGAGGGAGCGTGGTCAAAATTTCGTCGGCTTAGGGGAGGGCGGTACCAGCCAGAGAGGGCGGACCCGAAGTTTTTGGGTTGTTACAAGTATGAGATGGTTGCGAGAGCTTGGGGGCAACCGCGGAACCATTCCGAAAAAAACATGAAGAAAACTGACTGTAAGGCTAAACTACTGGCATACAGTAAAGTATATCAGCAATTTTTCCCGGTAGGGCCAAAAAACGATAATAAGAACCTTTATGAATATAAAATTTCGGTCGTAAAGCACTTCTAGGAAGGGATATGTCATGGGCGCTGCCTATACCGAGCCTACACCGGTGTAGAAACCAGTCTAGCACAAACTGGCAGATCAACGCAGCACTCGCAGGTTCAACAGTCAATGAACTCTAAAATGTCACTGAACTTAATTTATTTACTTTTAATTTAATTTATCATAAGATTAATTTAAAATCGAATCCCATCCACAAGGTTAACAAAATCCCCTTGAGGAAGAGATTTAGTTCGACCCAGCAGTCTATCCTCACGGGGGCGGTAAATTGGTATATACCACATGCATGTCAGAAGGTAACAGGGCCCGTGTCTGAAGGGCTGGCCAACTTCCACGGATGTAAACGGAGATAAGCACCGAACCCCAAAGGCTGGATCAGCCGGACGTCAAGTCCCGGGGGTTACCTACGTTACCTCATGGGGATCACCCTCTCCTCAGACACCTGGCGCAACAATAAAATTATATTAAAAGTCGCAACATTTTAGAAGAAATATAGTCGTTGTCGTAGGAATAATTAATAAACTACGTTTTACCACTGAAAAGTCTAAGAGGCACAGCCCACCCCTATCGTTTCTGGTGAAGCATCAGAAGTAAAAATCACTACATACGCAAGTTTTGTTTGAATGCTTAGATATATCTTGTATAATGCTTAGATATGTATATCTGTATAATGCTTAGATAATATGTATGTATACAACCTTTGTGAGGCCCTTGGTAGAAAATGGTTCCCCTCTGTGGTCACCCGGTCTCGTAAAAGATATCGATCTAATTGAGCGTGTTCAGCGATCATATACAAAACGATTACCCGGATTACGTAACTACTCATATCCTGAACGTCTTTCTCTGTTGAAATTGGACAGTTTGGAGCAGGGTTTTTTTTTAGTCAAAAATGGCGTCATTTGCAGAAATGAAACTTAAAAATGACGTTCAGAAAATAAAAATGACGAAGCTTTGACGAAGCGTTTTGAGCAAATATTGACGCTGATTTGACCAAATTCGGCCTAAAAATTAAAAAAATCTCAAATTTTTTTCTGGGGGCTGCCGCCCCCACACCCCTGCAACTTAGTGGCTTGTTATTAGCTTTCACCAAAGTCTCTGCATATGTACACGAGTACATTTACCTATCTAGTACACTAATCTGATGTGACGTTGTGCTTCTGACGTGATTCGCTTATAATTTACCGGCTCGAAAAAATTTCAGTTATATATATAGTCTCCACTTGACCAAGTTTGACCTAAAAAAAGAGAAAAATCCCCAATTTTGTTTTTGAGGTTTGTCTCTCTTAGACCCCTTCATCTTTGGCTTACTCTTCTTGGTATTCCAAGTTCAAACTTTAGCTCTGATGTTTTCGGTCGGCCATAGTTAGTATAATGGTCGGACAATATGCGCTATTATCTGTAAATGTTTATGTTAGATTGCAAAAAAGTGCATTTATTAATGCACTTTTGCAATTGCAAAAAAGTGCAAAAAAGCATTATTACAAAAAATCGAAAATGTCATTCTCTCTCCGAAATTTTTTTTACTTTAAATTTTACCGAAATCTTCGGCACGCAGATGTACAAGGGGGGTCTGGGGGTGTTCCCCCCGAGATTTGAGATTCCAGGGGAAGCATAGCCTCCTCAAAGTTGAAAAAGGGGCCCGAAAACTTAAAATTTGCCCCAGATTGCCTTAAAAGTGAGCAAAAAGCTAAAAATTGCGACATATTCTCAATTTTTGCAAAAATTTTTCCATTTTTAGGCAAAAGCTGGGAATTTTGGGGTTGCTTTAGGTAAAAAACCGCTTCAGTTTCATAAAAATGCTGTTTTTTTTAAAATTGTGGTCGAAAATTTTCTATCGGTACGCGTACGCTACTGTACGATAACGATAGCTAGCAATATTGCTGCAGCGCAACGGTTATATACTGTAAAGCCATAATCTAATTTTGACGAACGAAAAATAAAAATGACGACAGGAGTTTAAAAATGACGCCAGAATGATGAAATCCGATTTTGAAAAAAAAACCCTGGTTTGGAGTGTAGACGTTTAATGTTTGATCTTAAGTTGACGCACAGCATTTTGAATAATCTGATAGATATCTCAATGGATGCAATGTCATGGTCTTACGCACTAGATTCTGGTACTAGATCACACAGTCGAAAGTTAGTTACCCAAATTCCGAAAACAGAGTATATGAAAACTCTTTTTGCTTGCAGGGTAATTCAAATTTGGAACCAATTACCCGACCATGTTGTAACTGCACCGACCATCAATCAATGCATAAGGCATCTTAGTTGCATAAATTTACAGTTACTGTAAGGGGCGGGGGGTAAGGTGACCTATTTGTAGGTCCTCTCTTGTCCTTTTTTCAGATTTTGTTTGCTGCTTGAATTTGTTTTTTTTCAGTATTATATATACTATCCTCGATTCGTTTTCTTTTATGTTGGTTTTCTTTAGCCTGATGTATAAACGGTTAATTTTTCGTTATATGCTATTTAGTATATATTTCATTATTAATGTAGTTAAAATAAACACTTTTTGTTATCTGTATTGTATCGCAAATCTGGAAATAAACTTTTTGCTTTGCTTTGCTTTGCTATCTGGATATTTCGGGATCTTCACGCTCGATTGCGAAACCACAGAGGGGGACAAAAGTGACTAAATGGACAGACAAGAGGGATGCACAATGCAAACATTACCTAACGTTAGTTAGTGAGACAGAATGCAGTGGACTCACGTTGTGGGCTCTGGGATTCGGAAGCAGTCTTTTTGCGCGGCCTGGTTTTCTTGGGCGACCCGGTCGGGCCTGCACTGGCTGTTGTTGGATTCGGGTTTACTACGCTTGCAGCTTGCGCCATATATAATGTAACCCTGAAACGACATAACCTGGCCAGTAAAACACTACAACACAAGATAAAAATCTGAGCAGAATGACCTCCCAATGGTCAAATCAAAGTCCAACTAGGGTGGCTGATTCTCGTGCATTTTATCAATTTTTTGGGAGGAATGCGGCCAAAGAGCCTTGGTTTTGATTCCAAAAACTTGATAAAATTATTATCCTTGCATTAAAATGCTTTTGGAAAGTCAAAAACAAATGTATATACATGACTACTGCTATGGTGTATTAATAATGAGTAATGCTGACAACTATTATTAGTATTAAGTTAATAAGTTATATAGTTTGTGTGGCCTATAATTGAAACCGTACGCTGGATGAAGTGGAGGACGAATAAGGACAGCCCTTGTAACACATGGTATTTGTTCAATTTTCTCCTGTAAACAACGTATTTTTCAGGTATGCTAATCCCCCCATGGGCCAATTTTTGGTGCTTTTTCATCTAAATAAGTTAAAAGTTCGACATATTATCAATTTTGCCAAAAAATACATTTAGTAACAACGCTCACATAACAAAATCTGACTCTCTGAACATGCTGAATGTAAAATTATCACAATCGACCAAGTATTTACAAAATTATAGTCATTTCAAGTTGGGTGACAAGGGCCGTCCTTGGACGTTCGTGAGCAGAGGCAAGAGGGCGGACAGTGAAGGGGATATAAGGGGATACATAACCCCCTTTTGCCCAAAGCAAAGGAAACTTTTTTGGAGCCGCATTATAACAAAAATAGCCTTAAATTGATGAAATTTGCCATCAAAATCGAAAAAATTTTTCCGGAGGCTGCTCGCCTTCGGAACCCCACGCTGACATTAACTTCGCTTTGCGGTGTCATCTCGCTGGGGTTGTTAAATGTTCAGACAAATTTTTAAACAAGGTTGTCTTCCCCATTCAGTTTATATGGCTCAGCCGAAAAAATTTTCCAATACGTCTCAAATTCACTAAATTTGCCTAAAAATAAAAAATTCTCAAAATTCATGATTTCAATTTCATGACAAGTGTTGCTTAGAATTGTTTTTTTGCGCGGCCGCCTCAGCGGCCGTGCATACTAAATTCAGTTAATGCACTGAAACTGAAGATGCATGTAAATCATGCACAGTTTCAGTGCATCACTGAAGCCTGCAGGATTTACCACTGGCTCAAGTCCGTGTTGTGTACAGCACGTAGCGCGCACGTTGTCTAACATGTGTGTGCGTGTGTCTGTATGGCAAGTGGTTGTGTGCGTCTACACATACTGTATTAACGACAATGGCTGGCAGTATCTACAATATCGATGTGAATATTTGTATCGTTGTTTACATGATGTTACATGTACAGAGGTAAAACTACGTGTGAATACAGTGGTATAATGAACTCAACAACCTCGAAAAGAATATATATAGTGTTCTTTTTTCACTAATACATTCATATATTTAGGTGATGATTTTTTGGCGCGATCTAGCAGATAGGGTGGTAGAATGATAGGTATGCTTTTAATTTGCGTTTTTTTGCAAATTTGCATTTCATTAAATCCAGATTCAAAGGTATTCTAGTTCTTCTGAGGTATAGTCTCAAAGTATGTATGTACATACACATACGTAAAACGTTATCGTCGAACAAAAGGTCAGTACTGCCCAACTCATAAGTCTTTTGATTACGTACAGATTCTAATAAAAATTTAAACTCTGCGTACATAACATCTGTATACGAAATTAGACGATGACGAACGAGGTATTTATATAGGTATAGCCAGTCGGGAAAAAAACCCACTTTGGAAAATTTTGGTCATATCCCAAGTAATACACAAAATTAAAAGTTTCTTTTTATTTTCTTACCAAGCCTTACCCTAAGTTCGTACCTCTACCGGTTGGCCTACAGCAAGCCATCGAAGTTGGCCCCAAAATTCACATGGGGTCGCTTAGTGAAATTTTGTCAAAAATCAAATTTTACTGAAATTGCACGCAGAGTCGCGTAATCGCTATAACAGTGCTATACAGTCGTTTTCTACCTATTTTAACAAGGTTTCATTCAGAAAACAAGCATTTTAATAGATTTAACATGCAAAATGTATATATATATACTGAGTCAAGGGGTATATACTGTGGATAGTAGGCACTAAAAATCCATCATTGTGTCATAATATGACGTTAAAAAGCATTGATTCTTGTTTAAAACATCTAATCACGTCATTTTGGGCTGTTTACGGCCAAATTTTGCAAAAAATGAGGGTATTCAAATTTTGAAACATTACCCGAACAGGTTTCGTTCCTCGCCAGAATTCCAGGTTTGTTAGTAATTTCTCATCATATGGGCACCCAACAAGACCGGTTTTGTGTTTCTATCACGTTTATTCATCGAATTACGCAACTTGGAAAATTGGGTTTTTTTCCCCGACGTGGGTTTTTCCCCCATGAAGTTGAGCCACTGTGGCTCAGCTGTGGTTCAGTGTGGCACTCAACATTTTTGCTTAATTTGTAGCCCTATATATAGGTGGCCTCCGTGGGATTTGAACATATTTTGATAACTTTGTTTAGATGAGGAGTACCGATGGTTCAAAGTTGGCCAAATTTTTCAAGCTTCGTAGGTGAAAACAATCAAAATTTCGATTCCTCATAAAAATTGTAAACATGATCAGAATCAGTTCTAGACTCGTGTATATATGGAGTTGTTTAGAGGGTGTTTTATTGCACACAAAAATTGGTACCAATTGAACCACCCTAAGCTCAGAAACTGGAGTGGGTTTTTTTCCCAACAAACGTTTTTCGAAGCCCAAAAAAGAGGTTTCCCCCCTCCCAGCAGAGTCAATAAACGCCAAATGCCAAGAACAAAATCTTTATATTGACTCTGTTGTCGACCAAAACATATGTAAAAACATAAAAAAGTGCCTCGCCAAAAAGGATTTCTTGAGTTATGGCGCCGGAAAAAAAGACGGAAAAATCCGTGTTTGTGGGAGACGATTTTTCATATCTCGGGTAATACCCAACCGATTTGCCTGAAATTCGGCCAGCATGTAGCCGTCCCCCAGGCAAGTACACACACCAAATTAAAACCAATTTGCTCGTATAATTTTTTAGTTACTAAAAAATTTAATTTTGAAAACCTGCAATGTGGTGTGCCGCTCCTACTCTAGAAATCCTATCCTTTTGGAATGAAAGTCTTTTGGCAGCCACATAAGTCACGGCTTCCACAAGCTGCTGTTCCGACCATTTTTTGGCTTTTTTCGTGAAGGTTCGGACCATTATTATAAATGATATATAAATGCACCATTCATAGCCAAATCAATCAAATCTCAATCAGAAGCAAAGGAAACAGTGTTTATAGGTGACAGAATATATACCCGTTGAATCCGTTTCAAACATGTTGGAACTTTATATTTTGCTGAGGGGAAAAAAACACACGCGGGGAAAAAAACATAAGATCGGGGAAAAAACATGGGTGAGGAAAAAAACATGCCATGTTTTTTCCCCATTTTGGAGTAAAAAATGTGGGGAAAAAAACACAGACGAAATTCTGAAAATCTTTTATATATCAACGAAACTTGTATAGCAGTAAATAGACAAGTTAAAATAATACCCCCATGCAAAGTATGAGCTTCCCTATTTATCTGTGTCAAATTTTATAATCTTAGCAACTTCAAAAATTTCTTAGTTTTTGTGACGTTTTTTGGGGTGTCAATTTTCGTCGTCAGCTAAGCCATTGATTCTGCTTCAAATGTTATATTATGATATGTGTGCACTGTCCAGAAGTCCAAATTTTATTTCCACTATGAGTTCTCTGTCTAGTATGTATGTACGCTCAGCCACAGGGCATGTTTTTTTACCCCAATTTTCCGTCATGTTTTTTCCCCACCCTGACTATACTTTATACAGCTTTGTTTGCAACATACTTAACTCATTTATACTAAAAATCTTAATTTTGCCAACTAAAAAAAGAGGCGAAATATGCATAGTTAAATTGAGCTTATATGCATATAAAAAGTTTTAGTTTCTTTTTGCGTAGACATTAAATTTATTACATTTTTCTAGAAAAATATGCATCATTAGTCATAAGTAGCGATATCTAATCTAATGAAATCGAATGCCATAAATACGATCTGAAAACGTCACTGATGCTCAGCACCAAGCTGGCACTGACAGGTTTAGTTTGGTTTAAAAGTGCAGCTTAGGGGTTCTTTTATTTGATGCAAGCAACTAAGACTAACCTTTGCTGACCCACCTACTAAGCCTGAGCCTAAGCACTAAGCCTCAGCCTAAGCACTATATAAGTCTACGCCTAACCTAAGCCTAACCCAAGCCTAAACCTAAGCACTAAGCCTGAGGCCTAAATTGAAGGAAAAACCATCTAAGAAGCATCAGAAACATTTTTACCGCACTAAAAAACCCCAAATAGCTTCATATTTTAAAAAATTTCGCAGCTATAGCCCGGAATTTCTACGGAACCGTACTTGTGCTGTAACGCTTCGATCAGCCTGGTCCTGGTGGCTTCAGAAAAAGTTCTGTAACTTTTCAAAGCCTGAACCGATTTACAAAATTTTTTCAGCATTTAGTAGCTTAGAAGTTGCTTTTTCAATGATAACAGCAGGTTTTTATTTGATTCAGTATTTTTGACTAAATCCAATCTTGCGCAAAAAATTTCATGTAAAGTTTAATTTTTGGACAAAGTTTGATTTCTTGACAGAGTTGTTTAGAGGGTGTTTTATTGCACACAAAAATTGGTACCAATTGAACCACCCTAAGCTCAGAAACTGGAGTGGGTTTTTTTCCCAACAAACGGGGTGGGTTTTTTTTCCCGATTGGCTATACTGACGAAAAATATTGGTGCATGCCGCGCCTAATTTTACCGATACGGTAAAATAATACTTAGTGTCGTCATGTGGAAAGAAGTACGCTCGTGAACAAAAGTGCCTGTTCAATTCAAATTTTATTTCAAAATTCTAAAAATGCTCCAGCTTCTGGTCACTGCCGCCCTCAGACCCCTGCTATTACTTTGATTTTACGACCAGTGTTGCAGGCTGCTTAGAATTGGTCTTTCGATGCAAATTTTATTTCAAAATTCCAAAAATGCTCCAGCTTCTGGTGGCTGCCGCCCCCAGGCCCAGACCCCTGCACTGCAACCACTCTGATTTTACGACCAGTGTTGCATTAGAAGCGCTTTTTCAATGCAAATTTTATTTAAAAATTATAATAAAGCTCCAGCTTCTGGGGGCTGCCGCCCCCAGACCCAGTAGCGTACCCAGGACTTCGCGAAGGGGGGGCTGAACTGATGGTCGACGACCGGGGGGTGAGTGTTAAACGCGCACGCAGTCCGCGATAGTCTACGGAAGGTTCAGCTTTTTAGAATTTTTAAACTGATTGCGTTGATATTGAAACAAAGTTTTACGCAACATGGCGTGCAATCATAGTGGTTGCAGGTGTTTGGGGGCGGCAGCCCCCAGAAACTGGAGCTTTTTCAGAATTTTGAAAGAAAATTAGCATTGAAAAAACAATTCTAAGCAACACTGGTCGTCAAATCAGAATGGTTGCAGGGCTCTGGGGGCGGCACTCGGCAGCCCCCAGAAGCTGGAGCTTTTTTAGACTTTTGAAATAAAATTTACGTTGAAAAAGCAATTCTAAGCAACACTGGTCGTAATATCAGTGTGGTTGCAGGGGTCTGGGGGTGGCAGCCCCCAGAAGCTGGAGCTTTATTAGAATTTTGACATAAAATTTGCATTGAAAAAGCAAGTCTGAGCAACACGTGTCGCAAAATCATAATGGTCGCAGCCGCAGGGGTCTGCGGGCGGCATAACCCAGAAGCTGGAGCTTTTTTAGACTTTTGAAAGAAAATTTACATTGAAAAAGCAATTCTAAGCAACAAAAAAGCAATTCTAAGCAACACTGGTTGTAAAATCAGAGTGGCTGCAGGGGCCTGTTTCTGGTAGCGGCTGCCCCTAGGAAAAAATTGAGAATTCTTTATTTTTAGGCAAAATAGGTGAAATTGAGACGTATATATCGGAAATTTTTTTCGGCCGGGCAATAAAAACCAACTGGGGGAGACCACCTTGTTTAAAAATTTGCCTGAACATTGAACAATCCCAGCGAAATGACACCGCAAAGAGAACTAAAGTCAGCGTGGGGTTCCGGAGGCAAGCAGCCTCCGGAAAAAATTTTTCGGTTTTGAGGGCAAATTTCATCAATAAACGGCTATTTTTGTTATGCGGCTGCAAAAAATTTTCCCTTGCTCTGGGCAAAGGGGGGTATATGTATCCCCTTCCCTTCACTGTCCGCCCTCTTGCCTTTTGACAGTAGATTTTTCGGCAATATTGATAATATTTCGAAATTATAACTTTTTTAGATGATAAGATAAAAGCAACAAAAAATAACCCATGGAGTCTGACCAACATGGTGCCACTGAGGCGGGGGGGGGAATTCAAACTGATATTTTTTCACCGTGAAAACACGTTTTTATAGGTTTTCGCATGCGCTGAGTTCATTTTTAGCACTTTCCAAGCGAAAAAACGTTGATTTATTATATATACCTTTTCGAAAAAATCAAATTTTGTCGAAAATCATCGTTTTTCGACACACTGGGGCTAATCATCGAAAATTATGGCCAATACAGTCGTAATATCAGCCTTAAGTTTTATCGTCATAAATTAACACATAATAATATATATATAGTCAGGGTGGGGAAAAAACATAAATAGGGAACTAAGGTTATATCTCTCGTCATGTATGAGATATTAATGAGAGTTAAAGTTGTAAAGATAGCTAGTACCTCCAGTCATCTGCACACTGTAAACACTGTTCCAGCTACCACTGTAATTTACACTATAGCAGATTTAACCCATGTTTTTTTCCCGGCAAAACGGGGAAAAAAACATAAGGGTGGGGAAAAAAACATAGTCTAAAATATTGTGTTTTTTCGTGGCTATGAAATTATAGTACAACAGAAAGAACAGCACAGTCAGTTTTAACCTTATTACGTTTATTGCAAGAAAAATATTTGGTCAAATTGACCATTCTGGCACTTGCCAGGGGTGCCAAAATGAAACAGCATACACAACGCGAACCAAGCAACCGTAGTAGACCACTGAGCACTGTTTCGGATTAAAAACAATAGTTTTTAGTCAAAACAAAGTTATATATATATACTCCCGTTCAGCACCTCAAATTAGCCTTTTCCACAGTTTTTCAACAAAACTGACAAAATTCAAAAATTTGGTCAAATTGACTATTCTGGCACTTTGCCAGGGCTGCCAAAGTAGAACAGTGCACACCACGCGGACCAAAAAATACCAACTGACAGCCCCACGCCTATGTATTAAGATGCAATAGAAATACAGAACGAGAGGTTATCCCTAAAAGCGTTATACATTGAGAAAATCATGAAAAATTATTTTTTCAACGATATCACTGGGGGGGTGCACCAGTTCTGGCTAATAGGTAAATCTGACAGTAAAACTAATAGCACACTGAAATGCACAGTATAGAGGTTCATATTCGCATAAAAAACGACAGACTTCCATCTATAACCGCTAGAGCTGTAGTGCCCGTAGGTAGCCTACCACCCTAACACACGTAAATTACGTTCCAGGCCCCCTTACCAGGCCTACAGTGACACAATTGACTCCAAAAGTAGGCACTACAACCCCACTACACTACCATCCATGCAAGAGATTAGACTTGGTCTGTTTGCGTGACTTCTCAAAAGTCGGCTAGAGTATATTTGTGACTGCCGTTTTTCGAAGCCCAAAAAAGAGGTTTCCCCCCTCCCAGCAGAGTCAATAAACGCCAAATGCCAAGAACAAAATCTTTATATTGACTCTGTTGTCGACCAAAACATATGTAAAAACATAAAAAAGTGCCTCGCCAAAAAGGATTTCTTGAGTTATGGCGCCGGAAAAAAAGACGGAAAAATCCGTGTTTGTGGGAGACGATTTTTCATATCTCGGGTAATACCCAACCGATTTGCCTGAAATTCGGCCAGCATGTAGCCGTCCCCCAGGCAAGTACACACACCAAATTAAAACCAATTTGCTCGTATAATTTTTTAGTTACTAAAAAATTTAATTTTGAAAACCTGCAATGTGGTGTGCCGCTCCTACTCTAGAAATCCTATCCTTTTGGAATGAAAGTCTTTTGGCAGCCACATAAGTCACGGCTTCCACAAGCTGCTGTTCCGACCATTTTTTGGCTTTTTTCGTGAAGGTTCGGACCATTATTATAAATGATATATAAATGCACCATTCATAGCCAAATCAATCAAATCTCAATCAGAAGCAAAGGAAACAGTGTTTATAGGTGACAGAATATATACCCGTTGAATCCGTTTCAAACATGTTGGAACTTTATATTTTGCTGAGGGGAAAAAAACACACGCGGGGAAAAAAACATAAGATCGGGGAAAAAACATGGGTGAGGAAAAAAACATGCCATGTTTTTTTCCCCATTTTGGAGTAAAAAATGTGGGGAAAAAAACACAGACGAAATTCTGAAAATCTTTTATATATCAACGAAACTTGTATAGCAGTAAATAGACAAGTTAAAATAATACCCCCATGCAAAGTATGAGCTTCCCTATTTATCTGTGTCAAATTTTATAATCTTAGCAACTTCAAAAATTTCTTAGTTTTTGTGACGTTTTTTGGGGTGTCAATTTTCGTCGTCAGCTAAGCCATTGATTCTGCTTCAAATGTTATATTATGATATGTGTGCACTGTCCAGAAGTCCAAATTTTATTTCCACTATGAGTTCTCTGTCTAGTATGTATGTACGCTCAGCCACAGGGCATGTTTTTTTACCCCAATTTTCCGTCATGTTTTTTTCCCCACCCTGACTATACTTGAGACAGCTTTGTTTGCAACATACTAACCCCATTAAACCAAAAAACCTTAATTTTCCCACCAAAAAAAAAGCCAAATTATCCTATAAAATACCTAATATCCAAAAAAAATTTTTATTTCTTTTTTCAAACATTAAATTTATTTCTTTTTTCTAAGAAAAATATCACAAACAAAAACATATCTAATTAAATCAATCACTACAATAACTACAACTAAAACTACTATCCCACCACCACACTAACTTTTTATTTAAAAAAACCAGCAGTTCTTTATCAATCAAGCAACCAAGACAACCTTCCCCCCCCCGATTTCTAGCTAAAGCTTACATCCTACAAACTTCTAACCTAGCCTATTCGAAAGAGCGTTCAATTTTGACCCCCCCTAAGTTTGGGGGACTCCGGATCATTAGCCGAAAAAATGCCGTTTTTCCGACTTATTCGACCCCTAATGGTTTTAACACCAATAATTTCCCTTCAGATTTTTATTAAAAGGGGCGACAGCTAATTTGGGGGCTAGAAATCAGATTGGGGGCATGGCTGACAATGGGGGTTTTATATTTTTATTAAAAGATGGGGTAGGAAGCGAATAAGAATCGAAAATAATCCCCCCCCCCCTTCAGTCTGACCAACATTAATACACCATAGCAGATATACATAAGTCATGTACATTATAGCAGTAATGAATTAGGGGCGAGATCCCCTCGAAAGAAAATTTTGGAAACATTTTGAAATTTCAGTGTAATTTTGGTCAATTGGGGACATGCCGGAAAATTTGTTTCAGCGGTGTCAAAAAACCACAGGGGCGCCACAGGAAAAAAGTGAAAAAAAGGAAGCCAGGGGGGGCTGAAATCGCGAAGGGGGGGCTGATTCGGCCCTAGCCCCCCCTGGGTACGCCACTGCTGGTAGCAACTGCCACCAGGAAAAAATTTCGAAAATTTTTTATTTAAGGCATATTTGATGAATTGAAGACGTATCGGAAAATTTTTTCGGCATGGGCCAAAAAAACTAAATGGGGAAGCCAACCTTGTTTAAAAATTTGCCTGAACATTAAACAACCCCAGCGAGATGCCACCGTAAAGCGAAGTGAAGCCAGTCAGTGGTTCCGGAGGCGAGCAGCCTCATAAAAAAATTTTTCAATTTTGAGGCCAAATTTTATCAGTTTGCGGCTATTTTTGCTATGCGGCTCCAAAAAATTTTCGCTTGCTTTGGGCAAAAGGGGGTATATATATGTATCCCCCCTATATCCCCTTCACTGTCCGCCCTCTTGCCTCTGCTCAGGAACGTCTAAGGACAGCCCTTTTCACCCAACTTGAGTTTGAGATTGGGCAAATTTGTAAATACCTGGTCGATTGTGAGAATTTTACCTTCAAGGTGTTCAGAGAGTTAGATTTTGTTATGTGAGCGTTATTGTTGATACTAAATATTCGTGCTGTTGCGAAATAAATAGCTGTCTAACTTTTTAGATAAAATTTTTGACAAAAGGATACTGGACGCTGGACCCCATCATTTCTTCCAAAAACATTGGCCAAATTCAGCAGAAAACCTTACTTAGCAACTTTCGGCATACGTATGTTCACTTCCAGTTCCAAAAATGCTAAAAATTCTGCTTTCAGGGATCACACCTCCAAAAATCCAAATTTGTGAACTTTTCTCGTTTTTGGTGCACCCTGGGCCGGTATTCATAAAAGTCGGGATAAAAAGCTCGGCTTTTTAGTACGGATGTCGCGGATGTGACTTTTTTGACATCCGCGGATGCGGATGCGGATGTTGACTTGTAACATCCGCGCGGATGCGGATGCGGATCTTTTTAGAATATATACGTTCTAAACAAGTTATGAGCCGAATTTTTGAAAAATTTATCACCAAAAATACATAGTTTACTACAAATAGCAAGTATGAATGCAAGATGCAAGTACTAAGGAATAGATAAAACAGTTTGTATCAAAGTTGTGCATTCATTATATATATCTTCTAACTCTAAGCCATGCGCCGCCATCAACAATTTGTTTAGAACGCTACTGATTAACTTTATGCCAACTCAAAGGCTATCGGCGTGACCCTCTGGCTACTTGATGCTTTTGGTTTTGGTTGGTGTACAATTACTATACGTACTCTGTCTATTCTTTCTAATCTACGAAAACATGCAAGTTAACAACTGATAATATTGTTTTGACAATTATTGCTTTACAAATTTGTAGACTAGTCTCTCTCAAACATGCACAACTTAGTTAGAATATGCCCGCAATATCAAATATTCGTGAAGCCTACTTTAGAAAAAGGCGATTTGCAACCGACTGTGCGTTGAAAAGCCTGGAATAAAGTTTCAATCCACCGTTTTAAGAGCAAAAATATTGGTATATACATGCACAAAAATCGAAATTGCCGTCTGATTTTCTACATTTTTAGTAATTTTTGCCGAATCTGCAACATCCGCACATCCGCATTAAAGTTTTGCGGATGCGGATGTCAAAAAGTTGCGGATCATCCGCGGATGCGGATGCGGATATCCGCGACATCCCTACTTTTTAGCCGTAAGTCTGGCTTGAAAAAGCCGGGATAAAAAGCTTGGCTTGCGCTCAAGCCTGGATTTTTATCTGAGCTTTTTGGTCAATCCTGGCTTGATCAAGCCTAGCTTTTTATCCAAGCTTTTTCGTATGCATGAAAAAATCAATAAAATCTATGTGGAAGCCGGGATTATAATCCGAGCTTGATTTTTATGAATACCATAAGCCTGGCTTTTTATCGCAGCTTTTATGAATACCAAAAAGCCTGGATAAAAAGCCGAGCTTTGTTTTATGAATACGAAAAGCCGGGATTTTAAGCCCGGCTTGCTATAAGCTCGGATAAAAAGCCGAGCTTGCACTTTTATGAATACGGGTGCTGTTGTCGGCGTGGAAGCGACTTCCATAGTTGGTTAACAAAACTAAATACAGCTCGGGTTTTGCGAGGACAGTATGTACGGGTGCAGATTCGGTTGGAGGGGAAAAATTCAAACTAACATTTTTTCAACGTAAAAACATGTTTTTAAAGGTTTTCGCATGCGCTGAGTTCATTTTTGTTCGTTTTTCTATTGATTTCTGTGAATTTTCTGGTTTTTTTCTGGGAATTTTCTGGGTTTTTTCTGGATGTTGCCTGGGTATTTTCTGGGGTTTTCTGAGATTTTTTTGGGTTTTTTCAGGGTTTTTCGCTTTGGCTTGCTAGTTTTAGGCAAAGCGGATTGACTAGCGACATTCGTGACAAATGTACCTGGACACGGCATTACAAACATGAAACATCATCATTTGGTAACTTTACCAGAAAATAAAGTAAGCTACTTCGGTTTTTTGGTCGGTGTAGGCGCGATAATTGCGCCTGAACTCTAGAATTATAATATATATCAAAATATCGAAATTGTATAAGACAAAATAGACACAATCTGGTGCTCGCTTCTTAGTTACCGTTTTGCATGAGCGCTAATTAATGCTTGGTGATGGCTTGCTCGTGGGGGGCGGGCTGTTGTAGTCTGTGGCTATGTTTTTTTAACATCAGCTGACCCAGTGGCATATTTTTTGCTTTGTTATATCTATTATGTATTTTCTTGCAGGTACCAAAAAAACACAGCACTTAGGTTTCTTTTTTCATTTTTAAAATTTGTCCATGTAAGGACGGCAGCAACGGTCTTGGGTGTGTGCCTTCGGGTATTCGGGGAAACCTCTAAATTACCAGGGCAGCGCAAAAAAAAATTCGATATTCACCACCTTAAACACTTCAAATTGCAGAACAAATGCCAGCCAAGTAGGGATGGAAGTCTCGGTTTTTTTTCCGAGACCGAGACCGAGACCGAGACCACGAAACCGAGACTACCGAGACCGAGACCAAATTCCGAGACCGCAAAAACCGAGACTTTGGGAAATTTTTTGCCATTTTTTTACCTAATTGATTTGATGACTTTTTACAAGTTCTTATGTAAGATTACATTAATTATCAGACACCTTATGTATTTCTAACTAATAGCTACATCACGACAATTTTGAGTACATTCCCGGTTACTTCCCCCTTTTTTGTGTTACAGAAAATAGCACTTTTGATACGATTTGGCTCGAATTTAGTAAAAAATTGCTCAGATTTAATCGGAATTACCACTGTTCTGCTAAAATACACCAAGGATGACAAGATAGAAAGGCTTTTTGACTTAAAATTTAGCCCATGCCCGCCGTGACGCTTTTTTATTCTTTGCCTTCGGCGTGGCCCGCTTTGAGTGGGGCCCCTCAATCCCCCGGGACTAAATTTTAGTTGGGAGTAGACTCTCCCCTTCTCATCTCCCGTACTACATGTGTCACCGCATGGTCCTGAAAAATGCGTTGAGTTGTATAGTGGTGTGGGAAAAAACCATACGCGTTTCGCGGGGAAAAAACCCTAGTGCTTCCTGACCGAACCTGACGACAATTGACCTTTTCGAGTATGTAGGTGGAAAGCGCATCCCAAACTGACTTACCACACCAATTTCTGTGCAGTTTTGAGGCTTGTAGCATTTTTTTTATGAAATATCAAAATTTGGCATGTTGAAAAACTTAAAAGTGACAAAATTTTCAAAATTTTAGACTTGTCATAATTTTTCACAAAAACACTTTTGGCGAAAGGTAACTCTCTTTTTCTCAAGAAAGTTGCCTTTCCTCTATACTTCTAAAGCTCAAAAACAGTGAAAAACGTTGTGGTTGACCTGTGACTGTTCAAAGTTTGTGCGGGAAAAAACCCTATTGCGGGGAAAAACCCTATTTTGTTTGGTGACAATTTTTGGCTAAACTTACCCATTGTTGCTACAAAAGTTAATTTATCTGGGCCAAACAAATGCGCCGACTTCATTGAAACCGTTTATTCGGCCGCAAAACGTCGTTTTTTGTCGTTTTGGCCCGTAACCCTACACCCCTTACGAAACCTGTTTTGGTGATGTTTCACCAAAAATTGGCATTTTTTGCAATATTAAGGTTTTAGCTGCTGTTTACCACTTAAATCCAAGAATGATAGACGCGGGCGGTGTTTGTCCACTGTTTCTAACGTAATAAGCGCAAAAATCTGTTTTTAATGCTTTTAAATACGAAAAAAATGCATATTTGGGCAGAAGTCATTTCTGCTAAAAAGGTCGATTTTTGAAGAATCATGAGTCACATGGGTGTCATAGAAACAGTTTTTTAGTCCATACTGCAGCCTAAGAGTTGTAGAACACGATGCAATTGTGTTTATACTCACTGCTAATAGAACAACCAGAAAAAGTTATAGGGTTTTTTCCCCGCTTTAGGGTTTTTTTCCCGTATAGGGTTTTTTTCCCGGAGGTTTCGAGACTGATTACTCAGAAACGTAAGTGAGTAGTTTTATTAGTGCAACAGTTAGGCGAAAGATGGCCGTTATAACAGCCGCGAGCATTAATAGATCCGATTTATGTGGAGCACAGGACGACCCGAAAAGTTGAAAATAATAGGGTTTTTTCCCGCTCCACTATAAATACTAGACTATGCTTCAGTCTAATTACTCATGTCTGGTCTGTGCTAGACCTGTCCAAGTAAGCTAGACCAGCCTAACACTAATACTAAAGGATAAATTATAACAATAATCACACAGATAGACTTAAAAGATGGTATGAAGTAAGAAACCTTATTTGAAGGATCTGTGTTTACTGATAAACTGAACAACCACGGTAAAGTTATTTTCGGAAGTTAGTTTGCCTAAATTTCAGTGTTTGGCGTGAAATTTAGGTTAAATGGAGACTTCCGAAAAAAATTCGCTGCCATATGTAAAAACCAAAGGGGGGACCACAGAAAAATTTTTCACAGATTTGAAAAACCGAGACCGGGTACAAACCGAGACTTTTGGACTACCGAGACCGAGACCGAGACCGAGACTGGGCAAGTCTCGGGTTTTGACCGAGACCGAGACTTCCATCCCTACAGCCAAGACATATATTGCACATTAACTACCGTCATGTATGAAGGATGATTTTCTCGGCGCTAGCCCTGGGGAGGTCGAGACCAACCGACTAGGGGATAAATTATCTCCTCTCGGTCCCCTGTCACCTGCCTAGGGCTGCGTGCACTTCAATAGTAAACACTAGATAAAAAATAACATGCTGCCACGTGCGCGTTGCTCTCCTGCTCCGGGCTTGCCCCAGGACAGGCTGACTAAACGAAACTCGCAGAGGGTATCAAAGTCAGGGGCACTCGTTGCAAAAAAAACTAAATACAGCTCGGGTTTTGCGAGGACAGTATGTACGGGTGCAGATTCGGTTGGGGGGGAAAAATTCAAACTAACATTTTTTCAACGTAAAAACATGTTTTTAAAGGTTTTCGCATGCGCTGAGTTCATTTTTGTTCGTTTTTCTATTGATTTCTGGGAATTTTCTGGGTTTTTTTTCTGGATGTTGCCTGGGTATTTTCTGGGGTTTTCTGAGATTTTTTTGGGTTTTTTCAGGGTTTTTTTCTGGGTATATTCTAGGTTTTCTGGGATTTTTCTGGGTTTTTTCTGGGTTATTTCTGGGTATTTTCTGGGGGTGCAGATTCGGTTGGGGGGGGGGGGGGGTAAAATTCAAACTAACATTTTTTCAACGTAACAACATGTTTTTATAGGTTTTCGCATGCGCTGAGTTCAG
Organism: Trissonchulus sp. WLG1_4; assembly: GCA_030248245.1. Taxonomy (NCBI): domain Eukaryota; kingdom Metazoa; phylum Nematoda; class Enoplea; order Enoplida; family Ironidae; genus Trissonchulus; species Trissonchulus sp. WLG1_4. The sequence goes on from JASANF010013901.1 coordinate 22,717, forward strand.
TTTTGGCAGTTTGCAAGCGAAAAAACGTAGATTTTTAGCTTTTTCTAAAAATTCAAATTTTGTCGAAAATCTTATTTTTTTGTCATATTGGGGCTAATTTTCGCAAAATAAGGCCAGCTCGCTCATTATATCAGTCTGAAATTTTATGAGCACATATTAGCACATAATAATATATTTTATTCAGCTTTATTTGCTACATATCTTGCTCATTCTGGCCGAAAAATGTTAATTTTTTAATTATAAAATTGGCGAAATGAACTTACTTAAAATGAGTTGAATGAAATTCAAAATTTTCTAATTTTTTGCGCAGCACATGGCTATCAAACATTTTTCCCCACAAAAAATATCACATTTAAGGCACAAATACGGCGTTACAATAAATTTTAATGCTAATAAATCCTAGTTCAAAGCTTCCCTAATGCTCAGAGCCAAGCTCAGTGCTCACGCCGACGGGCAATTTCGGTTTTAAAGTTCAGTTTATTCATTATTCCACAGTAGCAAATGTCCTTTTATTTGATGCAGGAAACTAAGACTAATTTTTTGCTCACCCACCTACTAAGCCTAAGCACCAAGCCTCAGCCTAAGCACTAAGCCTAAGCCTAACCTAAGCCTAAACCTAAGCACTAAGCCTAAGCCTCAGCACTAAGCCTAAGCCTAAGCCTGAGGCCTAAATTAAAGAAAACACCTGCTAAGAAGCATCAGAAATAACTTTACTACACTAAAAAACACTAACTAGCTTTATATTTTAATAAAATTTGCAGCTATAGCACGGAATTTCTACGGAACCGTACTTGTGCTGTAACGCTTCGATCAGCCTGGTCCTGGTGGCTTCAGAAAAAGTTCTGTAACTTTTCAAAGCCTGAACCGATTTACAAAATTTTTTCAGCATTTAGTAGCTTACAAGTTGCTCTTTCAATGGTAACAGCAGGTTTTCATTTGATGCAATATTTTTGACTAAATCCAATTTTGCGCAAAAAATTTCATGTAAAGTTTAATTTTTGGACAAACTTTGATTTCCAGCTAAAGCTTACATCCTACAAACTTCTAACCTAGCCTATAGCAGGCGGGGAAAAAAACCCGCCTTTTCATATTTCGTCATGTAGCTCATAGACTATACGTTTTCACGGGAAACCAAAAAAATCTGTCGTAGGCCTAACCTTGCTCTAAACGCTGGAACCAGTTTCATTTCGCTATCTCTTACCGTTTTTTGGCGGGAAGCCAAAAACTTGCCGGGGAAAAAAAACCCATTTGGGGGAAAAAAACCCATGTGGGGGAAAAAAACCCACCCCATAAATCACCCGAAAAGTATGTTAGCGGTAGTTTTGCAACTCTATGGCACGTATTCGGAGTAGTAGAGGCCCCTGATGCCAAAACTATACGCAGATTTGCTATGGGGCCTCAGGTACACAAGTTTGAAAACTGCCCTTCGCAGCCCATTATAAAATTTTGAATTTTCAGATTTGAAAACAAAACACCTTTATTTCGCCTGAAAACGTTAAAAACAACTAAAAAGTTGCGATATCGCTTCAAATGCATGCAAAATTTGCACTTTATGGCTACTTTTTACGCCATCGACACTCTGTGGGGGGTACCGTAAGTGGTTGTGACTGGTCGTAATGGCCATTATTTAATTTTGTTCGGTTATTTGGCGTTTAAACAAGAGAAACTAACAGGTTATAATTAAAAACATACAAAAAAATGGCAATAGTACCAAAAAATACTACTTTTCGCTGCAAAGGGACCTCAAAATGACAAAGTCCGACTATTAGGCCCCTATTCCAGAATTCGATCAAGAAAGTGTCAATATGCGCATTTGTGTTAATAATAAACTTCTTTTTGCACTACCATGAGTCTTTTGGGGTAGCTACTACTAGGTTTTTCGACATCACCAGACCATTTTCAAAAAGTGGGTTTTTTTCCCCCACATGGGTTTTTTTTACCCCGTCTAATTTCGGTCATGCCCCCCCTCGTACGAAAGAAGGAGGGATCTACCACTGCGGTCATGAATAGAGGAAGGGTAGTCCTCTGTAAAAGTGTTTTTACATTTGAGCTCGCTTCTCTTAGTGCTGAGAAATGAGACTCCAAAATTCACCTCCCTTGGAGCAGGGTTTTTTTTTCAAATCGACCACTGTTCAAAACTTGTTCTTTTTTATTTTTGAGTGTTCTTTTTTACGATGACTTGTTCTTTTTTACTGAAAGTTTTAAACGGCGTTGTACTCACGTTTTTAACAAACAAAATTTTCATTCATACATCCATCTACAATATTGCGTTCCCAGAAAAAATTTTGGGGGATGACTTTTCGATTTTTTGCAATGGGTTAAAATGCACTTAAATTGCAGGGGTCTGGGGGCGGCAGCCCCCAGAAAAAAATTGGAGATTATTTCAATTTTTAGGCCAAATTTGGCTAACTAGAGACGTGCCAGAAATATTTTCAGACAAGAAAATTGAAACAAAAGATGGGAACGTCACATCGGACAGTATTACACAAGTATATATATAATATGCAGCATAATGTATTTGTGTATAATACGTCATGCATTGACTTTGCTGCAGGGTTTGTTTTGAAAATCGCCACTGCGTAAAAACTGCGTATTTTCATTTTTGACTGCGTATTTTTAGACACGATTGCGTAATTTTTAACGCTAGTATATAATTGGTTAAAAACAGCCAACGCCTTTAGAAGGCGTGTCAAGCAATTTTAATACATATACAACGAAACGAACATAACATTTATATAGGTGGAGTTAACTTAAAAAAGTTAGTTTTGGTCAGAGATTGACATCTTGATGAGTCTGGTTGAAAGTTTTTTCAAGCAATTTCTTTAAAAACAACATCCGATCTGTATCTTTGGTTAGTGTGAGCATATCTATTAATTTGAAAACTTTGAGGACACTGAAAAAATATATACATGCCCAATGTGCCATTTGCGTAGTTTCAGGCTGGGGGAATAACTTTCAGATTTTTTAAAAATGATCTCCGTTTCCACACGATAAGCCAAATTTTCACACACAGCCAAATCCATACACTAATAACAGTGTAGTAAGCTAATAGATGGTGCACAACGCACTTATATATACACATTTTGTTACGCTTTTGTGAAAGACAATTTAGCAAAAAACACAAGGCACTAAAGTTGCAGGGGTCTGGGGGCGGCGGCCCCCAGCAAAAAATTTGAGTTTTTGATTTTTACGTTAAATTTGGTCAATTGGAGACGTATCGGGAATTTTCGGCTGGACAATAAAAACAAAGGGCGGACCCTTGTGTAAAAATTAAATGGGAAAGAATTTCAGGTGGGGGAATTACCTTCACCCGCACCCCCCTCCCCCGGTACGCCATGTATGAGGGTGGATTGGGGGGAGGAGGGTGGCAGAATCGAGAGGCCATATTGTGGCAAAATTGGGTGTAAATGGCGTTTTTTAAAATATTGTCCAAATTTTACGGTATATATAATTTTTCGGGGGTCTCCAAAATTTGGGCTGAGCTGAGAGGCAATTCCAAATTTATATAATATAAACCACTTCTTGCTGAAGCTAGTTTTCGACAGAGTCTGTAGTCTCTACAAATTAGCTCCTGACGATCTATATACGTTAGAATTGTTAAGGTGTGTTTAGATCAGGGACTAGCCAGGATTTTGAAAAGCAAGGAGCACCTCGGCACTTTGAAAAATTAAGGAAAACGACAAAGTCCCCTAAACGTCAAACCACGCGCCCCCTTTTCCTTAAACCTCCGAAAAATCTGGGACAAGCCCCGTCCCACACCCCATCCCCATGTACATTTACGCTGTTTAATGCTGCTTCTAAACACCATGAAGTAGCCTAGTCCTATACACATTCGCAGCACTGCAAACTGAAGAAAAGAATAAACTGTTCAGCCCAGTCGCTCTTTTAAGATCCCTTGAAAGAGACCATTAGAACATAATAGCGGTCCCGAGAAAATTTTTTGAAATTAGGCACATTTTTGGTGCACTGTAGACGCGATTCTGGGGTTTGGGGATGCTCCAGCTGGCTGTTCTACGGTTGTTCTTTTTTATTTTTTGCTGTTCTTTTTTAGAAAATGGTGTTCTAAAGAACATAATTTGGAACAAAAAAAACTCTGCCTTGGAGCCATGTCGGGTCAAAAATAGGGGGGTCCAATTTTTGACTCATAAAAAATACCAGCGAGACCCCTTTTGGATACCGCTTACCAGGGTTGGCAAGTCTCGGGTTTGCAACCGAGACCGAGACCGAGACCGAGACCAGGCAACCGAGACCACCGAAACGAGACCTACGAGACCGAGACCAGCCCTTGGGGGACCTTTTTTCAATTTTCAATTTTAAAAATTTGAGATACTTTGAAACGTGAAAAATTAGTTGTTAAGGTACATAAAAGTGACCATTAGGTTAGGTTGTATGAGTGTATGACTTGCTAAGCTGCGTGAAACTTAACATTGGAACGACCGGATGCATGAGAGGAGGTGAGTGACAACCGGAGATAGGATTATTTTCCCGCTATTTTGTCAACTTTTGGTTATTTTTTAAAAGTTTCGCACACTTCTTCGTACACCACATTTTATAGTGCATTGCATACATATATTTTCACTTTTCCAGCCTATATCAGGTGCCAGCGTAGAATCGTCCGTGCTGGTGCAGTAGGGCTATGTACTATCAGAAGTTCTGATAGCAGACATCATCACGGACCAGAAAATTTTCTCACGCTGACACAGTTATGTGGGGGGAAGGTTTGATGCACCAACCACCCCATAGCCCAAAAAGCATTTGATTGTACTTGGGTTTTCTCAGATACTTAATATTTTGACATGCGTTGAGAGTAGGGATGGAAGTCTCGGTCTCGGTCTCGGTCAAAACCCGAGACTAGCCCAGTCTCGGTCTCGGTCTCGGTCTCGGTCTACGAAGTTAGCACTATTTGGTATATAACTGATGGTTAGTAGTTTTACTGTTTAACATAAAAGGTTCCACATACAAATGCAACAGCGCTAAGTCAGACAACCCATTTTAGCTCAAACTTAAATATAAAATCTAGCTTGATATACAAAGTTAGCCAGAGTTTGCCGGTGAACTAACATTCTTCTGCAGCAGACAGTTTTGACCTCATGCTTGGCATTCTATTTGGAAACTTCAATTGCAAAAAAAATTTTTGTGATGTTGGAAAATTTTGAAAACTTCAAGTCTCATCTGAAATACCGAGACCACCCTATGGCAGGTCTCGGTTTTCCTACCGAGACCGAGACCGAGACCGAGACCAGCCTAGTCTCGGGTTTTTTACGAGACCGAGACCGAGACCGAGACCGAGACTGCCAACCCTGCCGCTTACATACGTTTGCCTACAGGGACTGTACTATACGCTGGCAAATTTCTAGACCTGTACCACGTACCCAAGTTCCGAAACTGGGGTGGGTTTTTTTTCCCCCCAAAAATGGGGTGGGTTTTTTTCCCCGCCTGCTATATTCGAAAGAGCGTTCAATTTTCACCCCCCCCTAGGTCATGGTTATTTTTTGCGTCCCACAGTGCGCCCAGACGCAATGACAATCAGCTGGACGCAAATTTTTTTAGCGGGACGCAAACGGGACGCAGTGATTTTTTTGGAATTCTGACTAAAAAACCCCAGTATAAAGTCCATGTGCAGCTGCTGGTGGCCCGAATCGTAAGAAAATTCCAATATATACGTCTCAATTGACCAAATTTGACCTTAAAATCTAAAAATTTTCTTTAGTTTCTTTAAAAATTTCTTCTGTAGGCTGCAGTAACATATTGAGTCTTTTCGAGTAGCTACTAGGTTTTTCGACACCGCCAGACCCCCTTTGGTTTTTATGGCCGGCTAGAAAAAATTTCCGATAGGTCTCCAATTGACCAAATTTTGCCTAGAATAAAAAATTCTCGAACAAGTTGTCTTGGGGGCTGCCGCTCCAGACATCTGCAACTCTGTGGGGTTTTTTTCCGGAGGTTTCGAGACTGATTACTCAGAAACGTAAGTGAGTAGTTAGAATCCATTTTATTAGTGCAACAGTTAGGCGAAAGATGGCCGTTATAACAGCCGCGAGCATTAATAGATCCGATTTATGTGGAGCACAGGACGACCCGAAAAGTTGAAAATAATAGGGTTTTTTCCCGCTCCACTATAAATACTAGACTATGCTTCAGTCTAATTAGTCATGTCTGGTCTGTGCTAGACCTGTCCAAGTAAGCTAGACCAGCCTAACACTAAAGGATAATTCACTAAGGAAATTCAAACTAACATTTTTTCAACTTAAAAACATGTTTTTAAAGGTTTTCGCATGCGCTGAGTTCATTTTTGTTCGTTTTTCTATTGATTTCTGGGAATTTTCTGGGTTTTTTCTGGGAATTTTCTGGGTTTTTTTCTGGATGTTGCCTGGGTATTTTCTGGGGTTTTCTGAGATTTTTTTGGGTTTTTTCAGGGTTTTTTCTGGGTATATTCTAGGTTTTCTGGGATTTTTCTGGGTTTTTTCTGGGTTATTTCTGGGTATTTTCTGGGGGTGCAGATTCGGTTGGGGGGGGGGTAAAATTCTAACTAACATTTTTTCAACGTAACAACATGTTTTTATAGGTTTTCGCATGCGCTGAGTTCAGTTTTGGCAGTTTGCAAGCGAAAAAACGTAGATTTTTAGCTTTTTCTAAAAATTCAAATTTTGTCGAAAATCTTATTTTTTTGTCATATTGGGGCTAATTTTCGCAAAATAAGGCCAGCTCGCTCATTATATATATCAGTCTGAAATTTTATGAGCACATATTAGCACATAATAATATATTTTATTCAGCTTTATTTGCTACATATCTTGCTCATTCTGGCCGAAAAATGTTAATTTTTTAATTATAAAATTGGCGAAATGAACTTACTTAAAATGAGTTGAATGAAATTCAAAATTTTCTAATTTTTTGCGCAGCACATGGCTATCAAACATTTTTCCCCACAAAAAATATCACATTTAAGGCACAAATACGGCGTTACAATAAATTCTAATGCTAATAAATCCTAGTTCAAAGCTTCCCTAATGCTCAGAGCCAAGCTCAGTGCTCACGCCGACGGGCAATTTCGGTTTTAAAGTTCAGTTTATTCATTATTCCACAGTAGCAAATGTCCTTTTATTTGATGCAGGAAACTAAGACTAATTTTTTGCTCACCCACCTACTAAGCCTGAGCCTAAGCACCAAGCCTCAGCCTAAGCACTAAGCCTAAGCCTAACCTTAGCCTAAACCTAAGCACTAAGCCTAAGCCTCAGCACTAAGCCTAAGCCTAAGCCTGAGGCCTAAATTAAAGAAAACACCTGCTAAGAAGCATCAGAAATAACTTTACTACACTAAAAAACACTAACTAGCTTTATATTTTAATAAAATTTGCAGCTATAGCACGGAATTTCTACGGAACCGTACTTGTGCTGTAACGCTTCGATCAGCCTGGTCCTGGTGGCTTCAGAAAAAGTTCTGTAACTTTTCAAAGCCTGAACCGATTTACAAAATTTTCTCAGCATTTAGTAGCTTACAAGTTGCTCTTTCAATGGTAACAGCAGGTTTTCATTTGATGCAATATTTTCGATTTTGACTAAATCCAATTTTGCGCAAAAAATTTCATGTAAAGTTTAATTTTTGGACAAACTTTGATTTCCAGCTAAAGCTTACATCCTACAAACTTCTAACCTAGCCTATTCGAAAGAGCGTTCAATTTTCACCCCCCCCCCTAGGTCATGGTTTTTTTTTTGCGTCCCACAGTGCGCCCAGACGCAATGACATTCAGCTGGACGCAAATTTTTTTAGCGGGACGCAAACGGGACGCAGTGATTTTTTTGGAATTCTGACTAAAAAACCCCAGTATAAAGTCCATGTGCAGCTGCTGGTGGCCCGAATCGTAAGAAAATTCCAATATATACGTCTCAATTGACCAAATTTGACCTTAAAATCTAAAAATTTTCTTTAGTTTCTTTAAAAATTTCTTCTGTAGGCTGCAGTAACATATTGAGTCTTTTCGAGTAGCTACTAGGTTTTTCGACACCGCCAGACCCCCTTTGGTTTTTATGGCCGGCTAGAAAAAATTTCCGATAGGTCTCCAATTGACCAAATTTTGCCTAAAATAAAAAATTCTCGAACAAGTTGTCTTGGGGGCTGCCGCTCCAGACATCTGCAACTCTGTGGGTTACTATTCATTGCTGTTATTTATCCCCCTTTGGTTTATTGGGTCCGACCGGAAAAACTTTCCGATACGTCTTCAATTGACCTAATTTGGGCTAAAAATAAAAAATTCCCCAAATTTTTTCTGGGGGCTGCCGCCCCCAGACCCCTGCAATTCTGTGGCTTGGTGTTCCTTGTCTTTCTGCTAAAAAGTGCATTTTAATCCATTACAAAATATTGAAAAGTCATTCCCGCCCGAAATTTTTTATGGATATGCCACTGTATATAAAGTATATATAGTTCGTAGCTGCCTTATTTAAGAAAAAATATTTCTTGTGAATTTAGGGTCCGTAACATATTACAATACTGTACATACTATGCCCGTTTTTGTAAATAATTTTCGCAAATTGCACAAATGAGTTGGCCTGAGCTTTTTGTCAATTGGCCTAAAAAAATTTTGGACCTGAGGCCAAGTCGTCTACACTTTTCAGACCAAAAAAACCCTGCTTTCGTCAAAGCCTATGCATTGATACAAGAGTGCATTATGCTGCATTTGCATGTTGTCCACGCGAGTACATTATGCTACCTTGTGTAAGACACTGTTTTATGTTACGTTCCCATCTTTTGTTTTCAATTTTTCTTTCGGAAAAAATTGCTGATACATCTCCAGTCGAGCAATTTCGACCTAAAAATTGAAAATTTTTACAATTTCTTTTCTGAGCGGTGTCGCCTCCAGACCCAGGTCCCCGCAACTTTGTGCCTTAGCGATCTTGCATTTGTAATGTAAATCCACTGGTTAAAATTACAAAAAATGCAATTTAACCCATAACAGAAAATCGAAGTCATTCAATCCCCCCCTTTTTTTCTGGGCACCCAACTTCGGTGATGTCACCTAAAATGTCAGTGACGTTAATAACGTAGTGTATGCACCGATAGAAACACAAGACCTTTACGGTACCACCTGGACGCACTGTCATTGTGTGGGACGCAATTTTTATGAACGGGACGCAAAATGGACGCAGTCTCGGATTTGAAAAAAAACCCTGCCCTAGGTTTGGGGGATATAGGGGGAATCCGGATCATTAGTCGAAAAAATGCCGTTTTTCCGACTTATTCGACCCCTAAGGGTTTTAACACCAATAATTTCACTTCAGATTTTTATTACAAGGGGCGACAGCTATTTTGGGGGCTAGAGATCAGATTGGGGGCATGGCTGACGATGGGGGTTTCAGTTTTTTATTAAAAGATGGGGTAGGAAGCGAATTAGGGCCGAAAATAATTTCCCCCTAACCGAATGTAAACCGTATGTACGAGTACCAGTTTTGGGGAGTGGGTAAAACCCAGCCACCCTGCCAGCCCCGGCCCCAGCCCCAGCCACCCTTGGGTAAAACACAGCCACCCCACCAGCCACCCCATTTATATCCTGACATAAATGTGCAATTTATTGGTGAATCACATCAATTGAAAAGATGCCCATCGAAATTATGTAGTGATTTGGAAGTGTATGCTGAAACCGTAAACTGAAAGGCCTAAAACTATTTAATAAAATTTTTTTTAAAGAGAAACGTTTGAAAAACAGCAACAAAAGCAGGAAAAATAAACATTTCAAAATAACAAAATATAGAGCAGGAAAAATCTCTGCATCTGCACTTGCAGTGGATTTTTCAATCTTCACTCACTCTTTGCAGAATTTCAGATTATTTGATTTTGTACTTTTTCAAGCTCAAGTCTCAAAAGTCTTTACAAGACCATGTTTTGATTTATTTTTATTCAGCTGTAATATTTTTATTATAATCTATTTTTGTACTGAGTCTCAACTGTTCTTTTTTCGACTTTTCCCTTTTGCTAATTTTCTGCGAATCATTCAATTATTGTTTTTCCCGCGATTCACCAATAAATTGCAGATTAATATATCTTTCAATCAGGATTTAAATAGGGTGGCTGGTGGGGTGGCTGTGTTTTACCCAAGGGTGGCTGGGGCTGGGGCTGGGGCCGGGGCTGGCAGGATGGCTGGGTTTTACCCACTCCCCCAGTTTTGCAGGTTATTCATTCACCACAAGCGGGAACATTTGTTGGCTACATTTTACTCTCCTTACAGCAAGGCTCCACATGTGTGAGTGTGCGTGTGTTTTCAAATCAATCAAATATCGGCTCAAGTTTGCATTTAGGCTTAGGATTAGGCTTAGGCTGAGTCCCAGGGTTAATAATAAGCTTAGTTTGGGCTTAGGCTGAGGCTTAGGCTTAGTTTGGTAATTTTGAAATTTATATGTTTATCTGATGACTGATGAGCCTTGCTGTAACTAAAGCTACGTGTTGGGCTACACATGCCTTTCCTTCCTGCAAGGCTCATCATATAAACATATAAATTTCAGAAATTTAAAACTAAGCCTAATTAAGCCTCAGCCTAAGCCCAAACAATGCTTTATATTAACCTTGTTACTAAGCCTGAGCCTAAGCCTAAGCCTAAATCCTAACCTAAGCCCTAATTTGCGTATTTTTAAAAACGCACACGCACACTCACACGTGTTGAGCTATGCAGGAAGGAGAGCTTTGTGTTGGACACAACCCAAACAGTGTTGGCAACGAGCCAATACTGCTCATAAGCCTACAATATTCCGAGCGAAAGAATGAATATGCAGTAATTTATTATGTTGTATGTGGTGTTGTATGTTTATATATATTGTGACAGTTTTTATCTAATTACTATAAATTTTTATTTCACCAGGGAACTCAAGGGGGAGCTCCTCTAATCGAGGTTTTGAGGGTCCCCTAATCATGCTTTTTTCAAGTGAAAATTAAAGTACATATATGTATCAAGTAAAATTTGGACTTCTGTCAAGAAGCAAACTTGCTCAGAATGCTGGCCGGTATTCCTGTACTAACAGTAACGCTTAAACGTAGTGCTTACACTTAGGCCCGTATTCACATACTATGTAAGTGTTATTCGCATACTAACGCTAAGCGTTTGCTAAGCGCTAAGCGCTTAAGGGTCGAATCATACTTCAATAGGGCATACGGGCAGACGGACATAGGGTATACGAACAAAGCGCGTTTCGTCCGTTTTTCAATTCAAACTTTTTAGGGCAAACGGACATTGGGACGTGTACGGACGGATGTACGGGTAGTGTTTGTGACCGGCCGGAATTTTCGGCCGGCCGGCCGAAAAAAGCCGGCGCCGGCCGGCCGGCCGGTTAAAATCAGCCGGCCGGCCGGCCGGTCAAAATCGGCCGGCCCGCCGAAATTGTGCCGTTCAGTACGGATAAACGGACATACGGCTGACGGGCAAACGGGCATACGGCTGAACGGACGAAAGTATGACTCAGACGGCCGTTCTGTCGTTCATTTTGTCCGGATGTCCGTTCGTCCGTTTGCCTGTATGTCCCAATGTCCGTATAGAAGTATGAATCGACCCTAAGGGGGCGCTCTGAGTAACTTCCAATAAATCAAATTGATATAATTTTTATTTTCTTGCTGATCCGAAGTTTTTCATTACCTAAGCGTAACCAAGACACACACTAGGCAAGTATATTTGCAAAGTTTGAGAGCTCTGATAGCACTTTATCAAATTTTATGACGACATGAAAATTGAAATTTTGCGAAATTTGTCTAATATTTGAAATGACGTAGCTCAGCGGTGCGTCAACCAAATTTATTAATCAATAGCTTTAATTAAAGACAATTATCTTGCCGAGGCACCATTTTTGCCGAATTTTAGTTAGTTTAATTTTTTTAGTTGAACCAAATTTTTAGTTATTTTAATTTTTATCAAAAGTGACGTTTTTAAAGGACTATAGTATTGAAGCAAATCATAATAATTACAATTCAAGAAGTGCGGTGCCTCCATATATGTCTGTTCTCACCGTTTGCAAAGTTTCATTTGAATCGGTTTTTGCAGCAGAGAGTAATCTTGAAAAAATGAGCAAGATACCATGAGAAACCTGTTTTAAAAAGTACCAAAAGCCATATAGAATTTATTGGTATATCGATTTACAGATTTTTTTCCATTAAAAAATATGTTAAAATTTCAAGTTGAACTAAATTTGACGTTATGTACATCAAATGAAAGCTAATTTAATTTGGAACAACTTTTTTTCTAGAGTTAATTAACGAAAACTTATGTGACAAATTTTATCGCCCAAAGTCGGTTACTCAGAGCAACACCTTAAGTATGTTTAGCATGTTAGAAGTTCAAGCTTGTGAATAACACTTAGCGCTTATAAGCGCTAACACTATGTAAGTGTAAACACTAAGTTTAAGCGTTAGCGTTAGTATGTGAATACGGGCCTTAGTGTTAGCGCTTATAAGCGCTAAGTGTTATTCACAAACTTAAACTTCTAACATACTAAGCATACTTAGCGCGAACACTTAGCAAACGCTTAGCGTTAGTATGTGAATAACACTTAGTATGTGAATATACGGGTTAGTGCGTGAATTCGGGCCATTGTCATTCATTTGCTACCAATATCAAGATAATTGGAAACATGCCATTTTTGTGATTTTTACTGACAAACTACTGTGTTATCATTAAGCACAAATTTATCAAAATTTCATCAGTTTACATCATTGGACTCAAAATAGCAGTAAAAATGTTAAAAAAGAAATAAAATCAATTTTTACGTCGATTTTTGCCGGAAGACCGGTACTTACCAAAAAGTACGCTAATTTGGTACCGTTTTCCAATTTTCTAAAAAACTGTGTACTTTGCTTACGGTAATGTGCGTAGAAAAGTTCCCTGTTTGTCGGCGTACGACGAGTTTCATGTGTCGCGGATGATGACGAAGCTTCGCGAAAAGGGACGAAACTTCGCGAAAACTGACGAACGGTGGCCGGAAAGTGATAAACAAAAGAACAAAATTTCAATTTTTTACTTATTTGCATTGTGTCAGTTACTGATACGTATTAAGTGTGTGGCTGTTGTATATTTTGCGCTTGATGTGCCGTGTTCGGTTAGTTTGAGTACATTGATTTGATTGCCTTATAGTTTTCATATAGTGCCTTGCCTTTGCCTTAAGTGCGGAGTAAGAAACGCGTGTAAGCGAACACAACGACAGCGCATTGCGTGCTATAGCGCTTTTTCTATGCGCTATTTGCGCTATAGCGCTTTTGGGAGTGCTATAAGCGCTAGCAAATTTGAGCCAAATGCGCTATCGAAGGTGCTATTTGCGCTATAGCGCTTTTTTGGAGTGCTATTTGCGCTATATGCGCTATATGCGCTATCGAAAGTGTTATATACTTATATGCGCTATTTTCGCTATAAGCGCTATCGAAGGTGCTATATGCACTATTTTTAGATATAGGTAAAATTTCTACAGAAAAACGCCATGGGTAATTCGAACCACTCATTGCTAGTTGTCTAGCATAACGCGCTACCAACTGAACTACGACGGCCTATTGGTGTTTGTGTTGATTTCCTTTTATGTTGTCAAGAAATGGAGGGGGGATTCTTACCGAAAGAAAGACAGCCACAGCATCATCATCAGAATGACCCAGGGGGGATTGGATCTCCACCCATCTCTGAATCTGCAGACCAGCGCTCTACCGTTGAGCTTCTGGGCCGATGATGAGCTGTCGTAAATCACTTCAAGTACTCTAGGGGACCTATCTTACTTTACAATGAGTGATGCTTAATTTGGATAGCGTTTATAGCACCTGAGGGTGCTATTTGCGCTATTCAGGCGATATTGTGAGCTATTGGTTAACCTACTGAAACTTTTGTACTTTTCCCTACGTTTACGATCCCTCAATAAAAAAAATTTAAAACTAATTTAAATTTTGGCTTGTCTTTTGGTCAATGATATAAAAAATAGCGCATATAGCAAAACGATAGCGCATCAAAGTGCTATAAGCGCTAGTTTTTCCGTAGGCTTAAAAAATAGCGCTTATAGCACCTGAGGGTGCTATTTGCGCTATATTGTGCTATTCGCTAATTTATTGAAAATACTTGTACTTCTTCCTTCCCTAGGCCTAGGCCTGGGCTTAGGCTTGGGATTAGGCTTAGGCTTGGGCTTAGTTTGTCAGTAAAAATCACAAAAATGGCATGTTTTTAATTATCTTGATATTGTTAGCAAATGAAAGACAGTGGCCCGAATTCACGCACTAACCCGTATATTCACATACTAAGTGTTATTCACATACTAACGCTAAGCGTTTGCTAAGTGTTCGCGCTAAGTATGCTTAGTATGTTAGAAGTTTATGTTTGTGAATAACACTTAGCGCTTATAAGCGCTAACACTAAGGCCCGTATTCACATACTAACACTAACGCTTAAACTTAGTGTGATCTGCTGGGGAACATAATTGAAATCCAACACAACTAACCTACACTGGTACATTTAAATATATATGCAGTCCTATAGAACATATTTTAAACTTAATGGAACTTCTGCAAGCAAGTTCAAATATCACTGGTAATCTGTGGATTGTGGAACACATCTGAAATCTTGCACAAACTATGCTGGTACATTTAGACTTTTCTGAAGTTGACAGATCTTATTTGATACTCACTGGAACTTCTGCAAGCAAGTTCAAATATCACTGGTAATCTGTGAAATTTATTTGAAATCCGATGCAACCTATACTGACACAATAAACATTCTGAAGTTGCATAGAAGTTATTCGAAACTCAATCGAATTTATGCAGGCACGTTCAAATAGCACTGGTAATCTGTGGGACATGGTAGTTTTTTCCGATTTCGCGGGTGGTTGACCCGCGCAGCCTTAGTGGGTACCCGCAGGTCGACCCACGGCTCAAATTTTTCGAACTGACCCGACCCAACCCGCGGGTACCCGCTGCGTCCACCCTTGCCTGTGGAACTTATCTGAAATCCCACACAACCTATATTGGCACAATAAACATTCTGAAGTTGCATAGAAGTTATTCGAAACTAAATCGAACTTATGCATGCACGTTCAAATAGCACTGGTAATTTGTGGAACATATTTAATCTTTGCACAACTTATAATGCCGCATTAAAACATTTCTGAAGTTGTATAAAACTTGTTTGAAGCTGAATTGAGCTTCTGCAAGCAAGTTCAAATATCACCGGTAATCTGTGAAAAGAATTTAAAGTACCATGCAACCTCTATTGACTCATACCTTCAACCCCTGTCATACCTACACACGGGGTTACCCTTTCCTACTGCGGCATGAGCAATTGGCCGACTTTTGGCATAAGCTCTGGCTTGGAATCAGCCGCCGCTCTTAGTATAGTATAGTATAGTAACCTCTATTGACACCTTTAAATATTTTTGGAGATCTATAGAACTTATTTGAAACTCAATGAAACTTCTGCAAGCAAGTTCAAATATCACTGGTGATCTGTTGAACCCATTTGAAATTTTGTACAACCTATACTGTCACATTAAAACATTTCTGAAGTTGTATAGAACTTATTTGAAACTCATTGGAGCTTCTGCAAATATCACTGGTAATCTGTGGAACATATTTAAAATCTCACACAACCTATACTGGCACACATAAATATTTCTGGAGATCAATAGAGCTTATTTGTAACTCAATGGAACTTCTGCAAGCAAGCTAAAATATCACTTTGTGACCTGTGGAACTTATTTGAAATCCCACACAACCTATACTGGCACAACAAACTTTTCTGAAGTTGCATAGAAGTTATTTGAAACTCAATAAAATTGATGCAGGAAAGTTCAAATAGCACTGGTAATCTGTGGGGCATATTTAAAATCTTTTTAACTTGTTCGAAGCTCAATTGAGCTTCTGCAAGCAAGTTCAAATATCACTGGTAATCTGTGGATTGTGGAACACATCTGAAATCTTGCACAAACTATACTGGTACATTTAAACTTTTCTGAAGTTGCACAGATCTTATTTGAAATTCACTGGAACTTCTGCAAGCAAGTTCAAATATCACTGGCAATCTGTGAAATTTGTTTGAAATACGATGCAACCTATACTGGCACAATAAACATTCTGAAGTTGCATAGAAGTTATTCGAAACTCAATCGAATTTATGCAGGCACGTTCAAATAGCACTAGTAATCTGTGAAATTTATTTGGAATCCGATGCGACCCCTATTGACACCTTTAAATATTTTCGGAAATCTATAGAACTTATTTGACATTGAAACTCAATCGAATTTATGCAGGCAAGTTTAAATAGCACTGGTGATCTGTGGGACATATTTGAAATCCCACACAATATGTACTGGCATATTTAAACAATTCTGGAGTCTTATACAACTTATTTGAAACTCAATGGAACTTCTGCAGACAAGTTCAAATATCAGTTAACAAAGAAGCCCCGAAATGAGAACTCCTTGTACGATACCAAATCACTGGTGATTTGCTGTGGATCATAATTGAAATCCCACACAACCTACATTGGCACATTTAAATATATATGCAGCCCTATAGAACATATTTGAAACTTAATGGAACTTCTGCAAGCAAGTTCAAATATCACTGGTAATCTGTGAATTGTGGAACACATCTGAAATCTTGCACAACCTATACTGGCACATTTAAACATTTCTGAAGTTGCACAGATTTTATTTGAAACTTACTGGAACTTCTGCAAGCAAGTTCAAATATCACTGGTAATTTGTGGAATTTATTTAAAATCCGATGCAACCTCTATTGACACCTTTAAATATTTTTGGAGATCTATAGAACTTATTTGAAACTCAATAAAACTTCTGCAAGCAAGTTCACATATCACTGGTGATATGTGGAACACAGTATAAAACTTATTTGAACTTGTAACTCACTGAAACTTCTGCAAGCAAGTTTAAATTATCACTGGTGATCTGTAGAACACATCTGAAATCTTACACAACCTATACTGGCACATTAAAACATTTCTGAAGTTGTATAAAACTTGTTCGAAGCTCAATTGAGCTTCTGCAAGCAAGTTCAATTATCACTGGTAATCTGGGAAAAGTATTTGAATTACCTTGCAACCTTTATTGACACCTTTAAATATTTGTGGAGATCTATAGAACTTATTTGAAACTCAATAAAACTTCAGCAAGCAAGTTCAAATTATCACTGGTGATCTGTAGAACACATCTGAAATCTTGCACAACCTATACTGGCACATGTAAACATTTCTGAAGTTGCATAGAACTTATTTGAAACTTACTGGAACTTCTGCAAGCAAGTTTAAATATCACTGGTAATCTGTGAAATTTATTTGAAATCCGATGCAACCTATACTGGCACAATAAACATTCTGAAGTTGCATAAAAGTTATTCGAAACTCAATCGAATTTATGCAGGCACGTTCAAATAGCACTAGTAATCTGTGAAATTTATTTGGAATCCGATGCGACCCCTATTGACACCTTTAAATATTTTCGGAGATCTATAGAACTTATTTGACATTGAAACTCAATCGAATTTATGCAGGCAAGTTTAAATAGCACTGGTGATCTGTGGGACATATTTGAAATCCCACACAATATGTACTGGCATATTTAAACAATTCTGGAGTCTTATACAACTTATTTGAAACTCAATGGAACTTCTGCAGACAAGTTCAAATATCAGTTAACAAAGAAGCCCCGAAATGAGAACTCCTTGTACGATACCAAATCACTGGTGATCTGCTGTGGATCATAATTGAAATCCCACACAACCTACATTGGCACATTTAAATATATATGCAGCCCTATAGAACATATTTGAAACTTAATGGAACTTCTGCAAGCAAGTTCAAATATCACTGGTAATCTGTGAATTGTGGAACACATCTGAAATCTTGCACAACCTATACTGGCACATTTAAACATTTCTGAAGTTGCACAGATTTTATTTGAAACTTACTGGAACTTCTGCAAGCAAGTTCAAATATCACTGGTAATTTGTGGAATTTATTTAAAATCCGATGCAACCTCTATTGACACCTTTAAATATTTTTGGAGATCTATAGAACTTATTTGAAACTCAATAAAACTTCTGCAAGCAAGTTCAAATATCACTGGTGATATGTGGAACACAGTATAGAACTTATTTGAACTTGAAACTCACTGAAACTTCTGCAAGCAAGTTTAAATTATCACTGGTGATCTGTAGAACACATCTGAAATCTTACACAACCTATACTGGCACATTAAAACATTTCTGAAGTTGTATAAAACTTGTTCGAAGCTCAATTGAGCTTCTGTTAGATAGAAAGAGGATGCCCCAATTCAGAAAGAATGAAAGAGATGGAGGCGCCGGGAATCGAACCCGGGCCACCTGCTTCGAAGTCAGGCATGCTAACCACTACACCACAGCCCCCGAGTCTCATAGGCCCTAATTCTCATTTACAACAGGGTCCCCCCTTCGAACATCGTTGCGACCCTGCAACGATACTCGGTCGATACTCATGCTCCCGGGACGAACCCGATGCCTCAAAGGCAGAGCACATTCACACGTAGGCCTCCAAGCCTACTTCAGTCACACCACACTCAGGGTTTCCTGGCTTACCCGCAACCACAGGGTTTCTCGATCGACCCAGAACGATTCTCAACCAATACCGAGGGTTTTGACCGGCTCACCCTTAACCGAAA
This sequence comes from Trissonchulus sp. WLG1_4, assembly GCA_030248245.1. NCBI lineage: Eukaryota > Metazoa > Nematoda > Enoplea > Enoplida > Ironidae > Trissonchulus > Trissonchulus sp. WLG1_4. The sequence continues at coordinate 41,361 of JASANF010013901.1, forward strand.
CCGAGGGTTTTCTCCGGTTCACCCCTAACCGAACCCGAGGGTTTTTCGGATTACCCTTAACCGAGGGACCACACAAGACAAGACTATGTACACATTCATACTGCACACAGCACGAGTACCGTAAGGGTTGAAGTGCCAACCTCAACCCAGGGCATGGGGCTTCTATCCCACCTCCGAAGACGGTTCGGGGATAAGGCTGTCCTGAGGACCCGGCCCTATCCTCTCCGTCCTGTCACGGTCGCCACTATGTTGAATAGAAAGAGGATGCCCCAATTCAGAAAGAATGAAAGAGATGGAGGCGCCGGGAATCGAACCCGGGCCACCTGCTTCGAAGTCAGGCATGCTAACCACTACACCACAGCCCCCGAGTCTCATAGGCCCTAATTCTCATTTACAACACTTCTGCAAGCAAGTTCAAGTATCACTGGTAATCTGGGAAAAGTATTTGAATTACCTTGCAACCTTTATTGACACCTTTAAATATTTGTGGAGATCTATAGAACTTATTTGAAACTCAATAAAACTTCTGCAAGCAAGTTCAAATATCACTGGTGATATGTGGAACACAGTATAGAACTTATTTGAACTTGAAACTCACTGAAACTTCTGCAAGCAAGTTCAAATTATCACTGGTGATCTGTAGAACACATCTGAAATCTTGCACAACCTATACTGGCACATGTAAACATTTCTGAAGTTGCATAGAACTTATTTGAAACTTACTGGAACTTCTGCAAGCAAGTTTAAATATCACTGGTAATCTGTGGATTGTGGAACACATCTGAAATCTTGCACAAACTATACTGGTACATTTAAACTTTTCTGAAGTTGCACAGATCTTATTTGATACTCACTGGAACTTCTGCAAGCAAGTTCAAATATCACTGGTAATCTGTGAAATTTATTTGAAATCCGATGCAACCTATACTGGCACAATAAACATTCTGAAGTTGCATAAAAGTTATTCGAAAGTCAATCGAATTTATGCAGGCACGTTCAAATAGCACTGGTAATCTGTGGGACATAGTAGTTTTTTCCGTTTTCGCGGGTGGGAGAAAATTTTTTCGACCCGCGCAGCCTTAGTTGGTGCCCGCGGGTCGACCCACGGCTCACATTTTTCGAACCGACCCGACCCTACCCGCGGGTACCCGCCGCGTCCACCCTTGCCTGTGGAACTAATCTGAAATCCCACACAACCTTTACTGGCACAATACCTATACCTATACCATGCAACCTCCATTGACTCATATTTTCAACACCTGTCATACCTACACACGGGGTTACCCTTTCCTACTGCGACATGAGCGATGGGCCAACTTTTGGCCTAAGCTCTGGCTTTGAATCAGCCGCCGCTTTCTGTATAGTATAGTATAGTAACTTCTATTGACACCTTTAAATATTTTTGGAGATCTATAGAACTGTGGTGTGGAACTCATTTAAAATCCCACACAACCTATTCCGGCACATTTAAATATATCTTAGGTCATATAGAATATCGTTACTTTAATAGTGCTCTGGAATTTTAATATTAATATTAATATAAATGAAAGCCCCCAAAAGTTTTTAATATAAATGTCAATATTAATAGAATTGCGATTTTATTTTAATTTTAATATTAATATAAATGACCAGTCGAATTTTTTTAATATTAATATTGATATAAATAGCTTCTCTGATTTTTTTAATATTAATAAAAATAAAAACTTCAAATATTTTTAATATACTTATACTATCCTATTCATAATGATAATGAACATGTCAACTCCATATTGAAGTATCAGTTAGAACCAAGTGTGGTATTAAGACGTTTAACTTTCGAATCTCGTGCAGTCGCTTGGTTCCAAAGTTATACACAACGTAAAACGGAGTTATTTGTTTGTTCGTTTAAACGTTGTTACTGAAACTACAGTACTTAGCATCTGTTTTATCAAAAACCCTAAAAGAAGCGTTAATGCTTCATACTACACTGATAAGCCGTGATTTTGAGTTCAAAAGGGCGTAAAATGGAGTTATTTTTCCTCCGCAGAATTCTCCGCGACAGGCTATTTGTAGTTAGTTATTTCTGGAGGTTAACCACAAAAATGGCTACAGCTTAGGCTAGGAACATCGTAGAAAGATGAAAATTGTGTCATTGGATGGACAATTTTTAGCCCTTTCGGATGACATATCACATGATGGCGCAACTTCCTGAAAATAAGTCCAAATTTCACCTTTTAAATTTTGACGTACGTTGAACGTCACGTCACAGGGTCATGTGACCCATCATTTGAAAGCTCTAACGATTTCCTCACAAATGACGTTAAAATTATTATTGTACCACTACCGTATCAAAAGTTATGGCCCCTCAAAAGTTTTCATAAAAGGGGCTGATTGTACAGATCACACCATGAGTGATCAAATCTCTGAGCAATTGAATTTAGGCAAAAATTTGAAAATTTTTTGTTCATTTTTTAATAATGTAACATAAAGCAGACTAAACTAAGATAAATGCGATATAGTCTAACTGGTCTAAACTAGATGCACTAAACTTGTTTTATTATTAATATTAATTTTAATATAAATACGAATGCAGTTTTCAAGCTAGAGTTTAGTAAAACATAGCAAACTCACAATTTACAGTGTAAAGACCTATTCACACGAGGGCGCATGAGAGGGCGCATGAGCGGGCGCATGAGCTGGCGCATTTTATTTTCACAGTGCCTGCTGCATTATTTCACACAACGCAGTCGGCAAGTGTGCGTGTGCGCCCGCTCATGCGCCATGGCGTGCGCCATGGCGTACGCCATGCAATGCGCCATGACGTACGCCATGGAGCAAAATGCGCCCTCGTGTGAATGACTTTAAAAAAACTATTAGAAATACTATTAAAAATAACGGCATTTTTAATATTAATAGTGTCGAAAAATTTTCATAGTAATATTAATTTAAATAGAGTACCCTATTTAATTTTAATTTTAGTATTAATATAAATAGCCGCCCTAATGTTTTTATGTTTGCCCATAAGGTGGTCGAGTACAGGGTGGTTCCCAGATTCACCTCTTCCTTGTTTTGAAACTATACCAGGCTACGAGTGTAGCACCAAAACAAGGGCATCCTAATTACCTACGGTGTGTGAGTGTAGTGTATGCTTTTAAATTAAATTTAGGGCAGATTTTGGGGCCTCACATACCGATCCCGAAGGGTACAGTTGTGAGTACCCCGGCTGAATGTTTTAATTTAAGATTATATGGCTGTTATTTTTCACTCTTGTCGTTCCTAGCATCTGCGGCATTAGTGCTGTTTAGCGGCTGTAGAGGTTCTATAATGGCAGTCCTTGACCTTGAGTCTAGTCCGACTCTGGCACCATTGGTCTTTTAACCACTAGTTAGTTCTTCACATTTTGTGCATCGAAAGATTGCATACCAGCTCTGCCTGGGTGTGAGATTCTTACGACAGGGTGTATAGTTGTGCTTTGCTTTATCATGGCTTCCCGTTCATTTGTGTCTGTCCTCGTTTTCAGAAGAAAACTATCATATATCGTTCTGCACTACTTGCCATTCCGCGTTTTCAAATTTCGCCTAAAGCAGTTGGTGTTGTGCGTTGTTGTTGCTGTTGTTGTTGTTGTTGTTGTGCGTTGTTGTTGCGTTGGTGTTGTTGTTGTTGCTGTTGCTGCTGTTGTGATTGTTGTTGTTGTTGTTGTTGTTGCTGCTGTTGTGGTTGTTGTTGCTGTGGTTGATGTTGTTATAGTGGTTGTTGTTGTGGTGGTGGGTGTGGGGGTGGTTGTGATAGTGGTTGTGATGGTTGTTGTTGTTGTTGTTTTTGTTGTTTTGGAGGTCTTCGAAGTGCTGATTACAGTTCAGACATTCAAGCATTGTAGACTGTAGTAGTAGTAGTAGTAGTAGTAGTAGTAGTAGTAGTAGTAGTAGTAGTAGTAGTAGTAGTAGTAGTAGTAGTAGTAGTAGTAGTAGTAGTAGTAGTAGTAGTAGTGTGGCAGTCGTTGCAGTAGTCGTGGCAGCGCCAGTCGCTGTTAACAGAACCAGTCGTAGTAGCAGGGCTAGGGCTAATTAGTAATGTAGCTGCACAAGTTGTTGTAGTCATTGCAGTAGTCGTTGCTGCACCAGTCGTATTAGCATCAGTAGAGTTAGAACCAGTCGCAGAAGCAGCGGCATAGGTAGTAGCGGTTATTCTGGCAGCATTCTTAGTAAGCCGTTAGATCAGTTTGTTTAGGAAGTTTATCTTGTTTTTGCAACTTTCTGCACTTGAATTTTCGATTCTAAGTATCATTAATTTCATACATACACCATTCATCTAGCATGCATAGTGGATACAATGGAAAGATTTGTTTTTATTCATAACAATTTACTAAAACGATCAGAAGTAGTCTCTCTAGTGCCAATTACCTTTAGGTATTGCACCATCTATCAAATATAACTTTTTTGAACTTTTTTGGATTCACTGAATAAAAGCTGTTTAAACCTATTAGGTATAGTTATGCATTTGATTTATCAAACTAATTTATCACAACTTTTTAATAGAAACCTTTATTATAAACCTAAAAACAAATTAATTAAAACTTGACCAAAAATCCATGTTCATGTGTTAATAATTAATCCAATTACAATCATATATATATATATATATATATATATATATATATATACCTATATTGATTTATCATATATATATTACAATCATATACCTACCTATTGGTTCTCACATTCTCCGATTTGCCAAACGTCAATCAACAAAACATAAAGATTACTGCAATTTGATTGTGATCCTACACGGACAACCTGCGGGTCAAAAACCCCTGCTCCGAAACTCTCACACAGCCCAACTCGAGGACTCGAGGATTTTATATAAATTTTATCAAATAAACGTTTAACCATACCTTATCTGAGTAACAATTGTGGGCGTTACCTAATGAGTTTTTCAAACGAAATCTATACTGCGTTTTCTAAAGTAACTTGAAGTGTAATATGTCCGTCGTCGTTGACTTCTTCTTTGTGTTTTTATTAAATGCTTCCGATTCGTGCAAAACATGACATCGACTTTAGAGCAGAATATGAATCCATCAATCCATTTTTGAATGAAGCTGCCTTTTCATTTGCATTCAGCATAGAATAACCGGGAATGCTTTGCTCAAAGAGAAAATCTTGTTTTTAAAACTGTCTGCCATTCAATATTAAATTCTAAATTTTAATAACTTTCATACATCTAACGGGTAATAAACATACACAGTCATATTATATAAAGGAATTTCTTATTTTAACCTTTTTTCAAAATAATGACTTCTGATATTTACATTTACATACATACATATGCACACACCTCGATTCAACTAAAAACAATTATTTACATACATAATATGTACCTATACCAAACCAGAAACCACCACTTGTGTGAATCTGAATAGCCCATGTCTGCATTTGAATTGGCGAATTTTTATCGTAGTGCTGTAGGTGACTCCGTACACATATAACTGAAAAATTCAGTGTGTTTACAACTTTATTTTTGAAAATTTATAGCGATTGGGAAGCAGGTTAAATTCTTTCTGATATACAACTAATTTTTTAATAATCACAACTTGTAAATAAAACCGAAAACCCAAACCGAAAATAGTTAATTTCAAACTTATCGAAAAATCCTTGTTAATCTTTGTCGTAGTCACTCAGGCCACCTATAGTAGTCGATCCACATCACAATCCAAGAAAATACATAAAATTCCTAATTTATTTTTAATTAAATTAAACATAAATAGCACTGCTCAGTTATTTTTAATATTAATATTAATAAAATAATTAATATTAAAAGTTTTTTTAATAACGATTTTTAATATTAATACAAGTTTAGTGCGTCAGGAATGTTAGGGATGCAGGTATTACGTGAAGCAAATTCGCGGATCACCAAGACGAAAATTTTTAGAAAGTTTCTCATGAAGTAATATTTGGAAATGAGTAGCAGCACCCAAAATTCTAGAGCAAAGGGGATTCCTCCAGTTATATTAAACTATGTACACCTAAATCTGGGCCAAAAATTGTCTAAATCGGTGCGTTTTGGCCAAACAATTGGTAAGTACGGTATGTACATAAGTACATTGTACATAATTGGATGGAAATGTTTACTGAAGACATGAAAACAAGCAAAGTCCAATGCAAAATGGGCGCTGCAGTTTTGAACCTAGATTATCACTGCGTGAAATGAAACCTGCTGCGCAGCATATGATAATTTCTGAACTCCAGTTAAAACGATTTGTATAATCTCTGAGCTCCAGTTAAAACGATTTGTTTAAGTCCCTGCAAAATTGCAGCTAAGCTTCTGTTAAGTTTTGAACTAAATTTTAAGCGCCAACTGCTCTATGCTTCATTGGTGCCAACTGCCAATTTCTTAAACTGACAGAGATACCTGACAAATTTAAGTCTCAGCTAAATCGGTTTACGTTCTGTCTTATAATGCAGTATGTTTCATGGGTTCATTTTTATACATTAATGGTGAATCCTGCTAGTACGTACGTATCCTGCGGAACATGTTTCTCATTTGCATGAAAATTGATATGCAAATCTCGAATATGCAGATGAATGAATGCAAAAGTCTAGCAAAAGCAAAAAAGCAAAACCAGGTACATTGAACATTGAACACACCGCCCTACATTGAACACAGCAGCGAGGCAGACATATTTGGAGCACACACTCACGTTCACTCACACCAGCACAATCACACGAGTCAAAACATACACAAACGCACACACAAAACCTTCCAAAGTACACGTTATCAACCGACAGACTCATCATAAAGAAGCCTGCTGCGCTGTGGCGCAGCAGGAATAATTAGTTAAAAATTATTAATTAGTTAAAAAATTTAAAAATTTGAAAATAAGATCCCCTGCTGAACTCGAACCAGCGACCAGAGGATTCGAAGGCCTCAGTGCTAACCACTACACCACGGGGGCTACGAAAACAGTGAGTTTAAAATAGGTTTAAATTAGTTTGTTTGTATTATTCAACACTATGGGATGGAATGATTTCATATTTTAAATTTTTTTCCAGAAAAAGAAATTAGCTTAGATAATATGATAATGCTAATCAGGGTAACCTAAGCTTTCGTTTGGTATTTTGAAACCTGGATTATTATATTTATCATTTTGCTTAGGATAGTTAATATCCTATTAATTAATTATTAAAATAACGGTACTACAAAACCTATTTGAAACTCAATGAAACTTCTGCAAGCAAGTTCAAATATCACTGGTGATCTGTGGAATTTATTTTAAATCCGATGCAAACTTTATTGACACATCTAAACATTTTTGAAGTTGTATAGATCTACTCTTGATAGATCTTATTTGAAACTCAATGGAACTTCTGCAAGCAAGTTTGATTATCATTAGTGATCTGTGGAACATTTTTGGTCTCTCGCACAACCTATACTGTCACATTTAAACATTTCTGAAGTTGTATAGAACTTATTTGAAACAAGCAGAAGCAAGTACAAATACCACTGGTAATCTGTGGAACTCATTTGAAATAAAATGCAACCTCTATTGACACAATTAAATATTTCTGGAGATTTATAGAGCTTTTTGTAACTCAATGGAACTTCTGCAAGCACGTTAAGATGTCACTTGTGACCTGTGGAACTTATTTGAAATCCCACACAACCTATACTGGCATATTTAAACATTTTTTGGAATTTTATACAACTTATTTGAAACTCAATGGAACTTCTGCAAGCAAGTTCATTTATCACTGGTGATCTGTTAAACCCATTTGAAATTTTGCACAACCTATACTGTCACATTAAAACATTTCTGAAGTTGTATAGAACTAATTTGAAACTCATTGGAGCTTCTGCAAATATCACTGGTGATCTGTGGAACATATTTGAAATCCCACACAACCTATACTGGCACATTTAAATATATCTGGAGATCTATAGAGCTTATTTGGAACTCAACGGAACTTCTGCAAGCAAGTTAAAATATCACTTGTGACCTGTGGACAGGGGTGGACGCGGGTCAGAATTTTCGACCCGCGACCCAACGCAACCCGCGGTTGGACACTCATGAGTAACCCGCGACCCAACACGCGCCGTAAACCCGACCCGCGACCCACTTTGATCCACCACTCTATAACTATAATGTATGTAGTATACCTAGTACACAGGCCGTAACCAGGATTTTGAAAAGGGGGCTCGCCCCCTGTAAACTTTTTTGCTCACTGGTTTAAACTCACTTTTGCAGTGTCTGAGGGCGTCAGCCACCAGAGTCTAATTATTTTTACACTTATTGGCGAAGTGGCTTACATAACAAAATGTAAATTTTGTCATTTAAATTAAATAAACTCACTGTTGCTGGTGCTAAAAAATGGAGATTTTTTTATTTTGGGACAAGTTTGGTCAACTGGAGACGTATCAAAAAATTTTTCTGACAGGAAAATTAAGAACAAAAGATGGGAACTTCAGATCAGACAGTATGTATATTACACGAGTAAATGCAACATAATGTACTCTAGTAGACATGCGTATATAAGCTTTGATAAAAATCAATAACGAAAGAATAGTAAGCCACAGAGTTTGCAGTAGTCTGGGCCTGGGGGCGGTAGCTCCCAGAAAAAAATTTGAAATTTTTTTATTTTGGGGCCAAAGTTTTTCAATTGGAGATGTATCAGAATTTTTTTGGCTGGGCTATAAAAACCAAATTGTGACCCTTGTCGACAACTTCTTCAAGCTCGACCAAACGAGAGGGGGGGTCGCGATCCCCGCGAACCCCCCTTCATAGTACATACCTGATAATTAATTGTTCTTAGCTGATGATTAATGTTTTAGCTGAAGCCCATGTATAATTTCAATTTGCACAGTGTTACATCTGCACATTGTTTACATTGCTACTTTAAACGAATGGCACTATCACGCCGATTGGGTCTCATTTTATAAAATCTTAATCCGCGGCCAAAATATTGTCTGATTATAGAGCTGTCTCATTTTATAAAATGCCGTCTCATTTTATAAAACGGCGGCATACCTTTTGTGTGCTAGGTGATCAAAATGAGTGTTTCCAATTCAAAATGAGTGATCAAAAGTTTCCAGTTCGTTACTGGTAACGAACATTTGTTACCAGAAAAAGACGAAGCTTCGTCCAAAAGGACCAAGGTTTGTCCTAAAAGACGAAGCTTGGTCCAAAAAGACGAACGTTTGTTCAAAAAGACAAAGCTTCGTTACCAAAAAAAGACGAAGGTTTGTCCAAAAGAACCAAGTTTTGTCTTAAAAGACGAAGCTTGGTCCAAAAATACAAACGTTTGTCCAAAAAGACAAAGCTTCGTTACCAAAAAAAGACGAAGATTTGTCCAAAAGGACCAAGTTTTGTCTTAAAAGACGAAGCTTGGTCCAAAAAGATGCAAGTATTTGCGAAAGGACAAAGGTTCGTTACCAAAAAAAGACGAAGATTTGTCCAAGAGGACCAAGGTTTGTCTTAAAAGACGAAGCTTGTTCCAAATAGACGAAGGTATTTGCGAAAGGACAAAGCTTCGTTACCGGAAAAGACGAAGGCTGGTCGGAAAAACATTTTTCGACCCGCGCAGCCTTAGTGGGTACCCGTGGGTCGACCCACGGCTCAAATTTTCCGAACCGACCCGACCCAACCCGCGAGTACCCGCCGCGTCCACCCCTGCCTGTGGAACTTATCTGAAATCCCACACAACCTATACTGGCACAATAAATATTCTGAAGTTGCGTAGAAGTTATTCGAAACTCAATCGAATTTATGCAGGCACGTTCAAATAGCACTGGTAATCTGTGGGACATATTTAATCTCTCGCACAACTTATAATGGCACATTAAAACACTTCTGAAGCTCTATAAAACTTGTTCGAAGCTCACTTGAGCTTCTGCAAGCAAGTTCAAATATCACTGGTAATCTGTGAAAAGTATTTGAAATACCATGCAACCTCTATTGACACCTTTAAATATTTTTGATCCATAGAACTTATTTGAAACTCAACAAAACTTCTGCAAGCAAGTTTAAATATCACTGGTGATATGTGGAACACAATATACAACTTATTTGAATTTGAAACTCACTGAAACTTCTGCAAGCAAGTTCAAATTATCACTGGTGATCCGCAGAACACATCTGAAATCTTGCACAACCTATACTGGCACATTTAAACATTTCTGAAGTTGCATAGAGCTTATTTGAAACTTACTGGAACTTCTGCTAGCAAGTTCAAATATCACTGGTAATCTGTGGAATTTATTTAAAATCCGATGCAACCTCTATTGACACCTTTAAATATTTTTGGATATCTATAGAACTTATTTGAAATTGAAACTCAATCGAATTTATGCAGGCAAGTTCTGATAGCACTGGTGATCTGTGGGACATATTTGAAATCCGATGCAACCTTTATTGACACATCTAACCATTTCTGAATTTGTATATATCTACTCTTGATATATATTGTTTGAAACTCAATGGAACTTCTGCAAGCAAGTTCAATTATCCTTAGTGATCTGTGGAACATATTTGATCTCTCGCACATCTATACTGTCACATTTAAACATTTCTGAAGTTGTGTAGAACTTATTTGAAACTCACTGAAACTTATGCAAGCAAGTTCATATATCATTAGTGACCTGTGGAACATATTTGATCTCTCGCACAACCTATACTGGCACATTAAAACATTTCTGAAGTTGTATAAAACTTGTTCGAAACTCAAATGAGCTTCTGCAAGCAAGTTCAAATATCACTGGTAATCTGTGGAAAGTATTTGAAATACCATGCAACCTCTATCGACACCTCTATTGACACAGCTTATTTAAAACTCAATGGAACTTTTACAAGCAAGTTAATATATCACTGGCGACCTGCAGAACTTGCTAGAAATCCAACACAACCTATACTGGCACATTTAAAAATTTCTGAAGTTGCATAGAACTTATTTGAAACTCACTGAAACTTCTGCAAGCAAGTTCAAATTTGCCTAGTTATATGTGGAACACATTTGAAATCCCACACACACAACCTATACTAGCACATTTAAATATATCTAGCCAGTGATACTCGTGGCATTAAAGGGTTAAAGCATATTTTCAAGATTTTTTTAAGATTTTTAAGATTTATTTTTACCTCTAGCACTTTTAAGTCTAGGCCTTCCTAGAGGTTGATTTCTACCTCCAGCCAAGTGAACTGGTACTTAAAGTATATACTATATGGTACAGTGGCGCATTTAGTAGAGGGGGGCTGGGTGTGCTGCAGCCCCCCCTTTGCGGTCTGACCAGTGAGCACCCCCTTAGAGGGTCGCACGCAGCCCCCCCCCCCGTTTGGGTTGGTGGCTCACGTTGTTCCTCCCCTGAGATCAATGGCTCACGTTGCTTCGCACCCCCACCCCACGGTCGCAGCTCCAGGTGCAGCCCCCCCCTTGCTAAATCCTGGATACGCCACTGATATGGTATAGCCTGGATAGGTATGTACCTATTTATCTATCTACCTAGCCAATCCTCCGGCTTTCAAAGCCTTACGGTGTGTAACTAGCGTAAAAGTTGTAAGCCTGAAACGCTTTTGTTCACTTGGCAGTTTTTGCAGAAATCAAAAATCAAAAATCAGAAATCAAAAATCAAAATCAAAATTATAAATTTAAAAGTCTGCATCAAAAATCAAAATCAAAATTTCAAATTTTCGGCAACGCATCAAAAATCAAAATCAAAATTTCAAATTTTTGGCAACGCATCAAAAATCAAAATCAAAATTCAGCAAAATCGTGAAATCAAAACACACCTAATCTGGGGTCCTATAGAACCTATTAGAAACTCAATGAAACTTCTGCAAGTAAGTTCAAAGATCACTGGTGATATGTGGAACACATTTGAAATCCCACACAACCTATAGCGCAAATAGCGGGAGGGGGTAGTGTTTTTTTGGGGGTGGGGGTGGGGCGTGTTTAAGCTGGACACAATAATAGCGCAAATAGCGCTTTAGGGGTGGGGCGGGGTAAAATCTTGTGTCCTGTGCGCGCTTACACGCATTATCCACCTAAAAGTCGCAGTTCTAATATGTATATCTATATACAACAAAAACTCATAATGTATGTGTGTGTGTATGTATGTATGTATGTGTGTCTGTAGGGGCACTGCACATACTTTCGCAACTACAAAGTAATTTGCATATTACATGTGCAGGGATAGACAGATCAGTACTAAATTTTATTATGCAAATTGTAAACCAGCCTGGGTATCAAGAGCACGTAATGTGCACTGTGATACCACTCATTCCAAATGAGCTGCTGCGCCACAAATTCAACTCTGACGATTACAGCACACACAGTCTCAGAGCCGGTGCTACTGATACCGCCGCGAACGGAGTCCCTGAACGCCTTATTTGCATGGTGGTAATGCTAATGCACCACAGGCCTTTTCTATGCGCGCCATGAATCCAATCTTCTTTATCCGAAACCATAGTAGTATCTTAAGAATGCCATTAATGAGTCTGGCTGGACTCTGAGTCCCTTCTCTTGAACAGGTATTCGTTTAAACTGGAATCAGTGTTGTTTTGTTTTGCTGAGGCATAGTAGACAATCTGGGCGGGGTTTCGCTGTAACTCGATCCCGACGGATAACAGGACGATGGACGATGACGATAATAATACAATCAACTGTTGCAGAATCTGAAGATTGACTCTCCGGTGCTGGTTCAATAATACTCTTTTCCAGTTGCTGTTGTTGTTGTTGTTGTTACTACATCTGGGCGGGGTTAGGGTTGGGTAACTGGAGGAAACGTTCTCTGGCTTCCGCCATTGCTCGGTCATAGCTTCGTTTTAGCGAAGCTTTGGGCTTGGCTGGTTGCATGCTGCCGAAGGGTTTCAGTTTGTCCAGAGGCATTACGCTGCATCGGTTGTCCCCAAGCCATTCAACCGTGGCTGAATCCCCGGATACGTCTTTTATGACAGCCGGCCACGCTGGATATCCGACTAGCTTTGCCCATACAACTAGTCCTGGTGTGGCCCAGCTGGTTTGGGGGGCTGGTGCGGGTGCTACAGGGGCGGGTCCGGACGGGTTACGTGGCCGTCCTGGGGGTGGCGAGTCCGTGGCTGTTCCCTGAATGGCATTGATGTTGCGCGATCTAAGCAGCACGGTTCCCCTACCTTCAAGCGGTGTGCTGTGTTACCCCTCCGTCCCTCGGAGGGCCACGAAAGGGGACACCGACTACATTATTTGGCGGAAATTTCGGGTTTTTGGGTACCAGGGGTGAACGGGGTCGTCCACCTCTGGCTGTTACTACTAAGGGCCGGTGACATCGAACGCAACCCAGGTCCAAATGAACTGTGCGTTAATTTCGCTAGACACCGCATAGAAAATCTTGTTAGTCACTAATTTTAACCTTGGATGAAACACGATTTAAATTAGGTACAACAGAAGAGACAGTACATGCATATGCCATGTATGCCAGCCCCCCACTAGCACCGAAAACAACGATACTACAACCCCCCCCCCCCGAAAACTGGATCGGCGGAAACTGTGCGACGTGCCGACGCAAATTGAGGGTGTCGGGGGCGACGTGCGCCAGGTGCGCCATGGAAGTACACAAATCATGTGCGGGAATATCCAGTTGCTGTTGTATACCTACGTCGTTTTCATCAATTAACTTTTGTAAACGCCGCTCACGCACTAAGTTTCGAAAGCGATTTGTGCACAAAACCTTTTGTTTGCAACTCGGGATTTCGTATTTCCAGCTTCCAGGACAACCAAAGATGGGGATCTGATTCTTTTGAAAATTTGAGCGGGGACAAGATATGACATGCACGGGGAAAGGATTTCCTGTAAGGCCCAGTTCAGAATTGTCCTTAAAAACATAGGTACAGGGACAAGGACAAAGTTTAGATGAATTTTGTGAGAAATCGACGCAAGTTTTGCTCAATTTGTACACGTTGGTTTTGACCTCAACTCTGTTGATGGAAAACATATATAGTAAAAGTTGTAGACCACTTGTTTGGGAATTGCTTAGGGACAAAACGATAGGGACAAAAAGGACGAGTATATAAACCTGTTGAAAGAACAACAAAATTTCCTGTTAAGCCCGGTTCATACTCGTCCTTGGCCTTGTCCCTATCGTTTTGTCCTTAAGCGATTCCAAGAAAACTGCCTGGCCAAATAAGTTAACTTTTCGCAGAAATTAAGCATGGGTCACTTGCAGATCGTATATATGCAAAAAATAGCCAAAACGCTTGTGTCGAATGTCGATTCTTCACAGCAGCTGATCAAAGTTTGTCCTTGTCCCTGTCCTTGTGTCCTTAAGGCCAAGTATGAACCGGGCTTAGGGGAGACAAGATGTTTTTAAAATTATGTACAAGGGTGATAAGATTTCATGAAAATTTGATCAGGGAAAAGATTCCCTGAAAGGGACAAGATTTTTTGAAAATTTGAAGCGGGAAAATTTTTCCTGAAAAAGGGACAAGACTTCGTGAAGGTGGGACAAGATCCCTGAAAGCGGGATAAGATTTTCGAAAGGGAGACAGCAAGATTATATTAGGGCCAGGGGGGACAAGATTTGTCACAGGAAATTTCGACACGCGATCAGCTAGTGTTTGTGACCGGCCGGCCTGATGATCGCCGGCCAGCCGAAACAAGCCGGCACCGGCCGCCCGGTTAAAAACACCGGCCGGCCAGCCAGATTCAATTCAACCGACTGACAAAATTAGGCCGGCAGAACAATCCGGCAGGCTAGCGTATGCCAAAATGACACTCTGGATTTGGATCGATTGGTTTTGTCCAAAAATTTGTATATACATTAACACCACACCGCCCAGATGAGCTTCCAAAAATAGAAAGCCTCTTGAAATAAAAAAAAGTTCAACTATGTTAATATGGAACCGCAACCTGAACCGACAAGGTCGAAACAAAACAGATTCGAAATTTCGAAGAGTTCCGAATACAGAGCCTACCTACCAACAGAACTACATATAGAAAAAAGTAACAACACGTAAAAGCACAATTCTTTATTACCACATATTTTTCACAAAAAATACAACTACATCTAAACGGACAAAATAATGACTAAAATTGCCTATCACAAACAGTAACGTCAGCCTCCCCAGCACAAAACAAATACAAACCCAACCATTAGAATCCAGCGAAAAATCAGATTCCAATAGTTACTTGTTGTTATTATCAAGAGTACATAATAGCTTCTCACTCTATATAGAAGAAGAGTGAGACACTCTCCAGCCTGCCTGTGTTATAGCACAGGCAGATGCGCTGGTCGTTTTCAGGCTACATGTTGACATTCTATGCAACATGTGACTGGCCAATCAGAAGCGAGCTTCTATTCTCTGATTGGCCGACGCCTGTGCACGTGCTCCAATCATAAAACGGGATAGGGATAAAGGCTAATAACTCATTATTTATTCATAGTCTGCTTGTAAAAACATTAAAAAAGGTTTGCAAATACCTTTGGGGACATTTTGGCAAACTTTTAGCGAACTTGATTGAGAAACTTTGAAGAAATTCAGAAATGTTTATATCTCAAAAGTTTCTCAATCAACTTGGCTGAAAGTTTGCCAAAATAACCCTAGAGGTATTTGCAAACCTTTTTTAATGTTTTTGCAAGCAGACTATGAATAAATAATGAGTTATTAAGCTTTTAACTCTATCTTAATGCTTATCAACGCATCAGCGATTATATACAAAAGTGTGTTAACGCATGGAATCTACGCGCTGATTGGCCAGTCACATGTTGCATAGAATGTCAACATGTAGCCTGAAAACGACCAGCGCATCTGCCTGTGCTAGAACACAGGCAGGCTGGAGAGTGTCTCACTCTTCTTCTATATAGAGTGAGACGCTATTATGTACTCTTGTTATTATATTTCTGGTGAGTTGATCCAACCGCACTCCTGAGCAACACGCGACTGTGTGGAATAACACCTGTGGCCCCAATGCCCACATCTGCACAACTGCTACACTAGGACATAGAAACATTTACGACTAATTCATACTTGTCCCCAAGTTTCAACAGCTGTCATATAAAATCAGTTTTCAGTTCTTGGCATAGGAGTATTTCCTTAGGGACATGGACAAGAATGAACTAGTAGTCATTATGGCCGGCTGGCTATGTGTGTCATATCCAGAGACAGGTGTCATTGGGAAAGTATACAGTCTCACTGCAACACTTTCAGCACGCCCTTTCAATCTCACTCAGTCACCCAGTAAACTGTAATCACTCCACATTAGCTATAAGGACATACGAAAAACCACAAGGGCGATCAAAACATGCAGCAGCTGTCTAAATTGCCACGAATTCACTATCACAGGTGGCGGGCTGCAAGTGTGAATGAAGCACGTCAGCTGGAACCCATTCAACAATGCAGCACAATTCTCTGGGAAACAGTTGAACACAGTCTTCTAATACACAGAGAAAGGTCGGTTCCATCCACAGACCATCACAAAATATGTCAAGCCAGTGTCACGTGATTCGCCTAAGTAATGTCAAATTTTGACTAAGGGCCTATAGTTATTAAATTGCAATAAACGGACTTGATTAAGATTGTTTTTCAAATAATTCATCAATACACAGTAATTTAAGGCAGATGACAAAGTGTTGTTGAATTTCAATGACTGTAATTTGGGTTGTAAACAGGAATATGCAGCTAGGCTAGGCTTCAGCAATTGGAACCCCCTGAATCACCAGACACCTGCCTGCACAGTGTCCACTCACACCGAGCCACCGCGCCACCCATTAGAAGCTGGAGTGGCATGATGTAACACGAGCGTGAGTGGAGGCCGTCTATGGATGCACCCTTCCCCTCCCTCAACTACAGCAAATAAATAACACGGCAGTCCTATCAACTGAAGTTCACAGCTTTGCCAAAATACGCCGCCAGGTTGGCTTCTCTGAACGCCTCCGATAACGTCTAAAACAAACACTCAGCAATTAGGTAGTCAGGCAATGATTATCTTGTAAACTGCAAAGGGTTTTCACAGACAGTGCAACGATTTTTGACAAGGCTGTTAGCACATGTGTTAATAGGGCAGCACTAAGTACAACTGACAACATCATACTAATTTCAGTTTGGCTGGTACTACTGCTTGCTTGCTTGGCCTCTGCTATTGGACTAAGTGGACTAGTGCTGAGTGACTGACCGGATGTGCATGGCAGACCCTCGCGATGTTGGTACTATTGCTTGCTTGCTTGGCCTCTGCTATTGGACTAAGTGGACTAGTGCTGAGTGACTGACCGGATGTGCATGGCAGACCCTCGCGATGTTGGTACTATTGCTTGCTTGCTTGGCCTCTGCTATTGGACTAAGTGGACTAGTGCTGAGTGACTGACCGGATGTGCATGGCAGACCCTCGCGATGTCTTCGCTGGAGGCGCCATACTCCAGGGCCAGGGCTGCCTCTGCGATCATCTCCCCAGCGCCCTGCAAACAACAATGCACACGCCGTCACCGTTCAACAGTAGCAATTAGAATAACATCATCGTCTACTGAGTTGTCAGGGAAAATAATTTATTTCTCTAGCAACTGATATGTGGCGTGTCAGCCTGACACAGGATATTTCCGTACACGTAAATCAAGTATGTTACTAACTCAAACTATAACCTGATCCGAAGATAACACACGGATAAATTTGTCAAATAAGAACGTCGTTAGTCAATAGACGTTATTTATTGCACAAAAACAAAGATTATAGAAAAACAAAACACAAGAAAGAAAAGAAAATGTCAGACAACTGCCACAAATAAACATTGACGTTTTCAGAAATACATAAAGATGAGTGGATACTGGATATGGATATGTGTGAAAGCAACTCAGTGTGGGCTGCCTGCAAAAATAAACATTGTGCTCATCGAAATTCGAACCCGAAACCTATTTCAAAAGCACATTACGAACATCACACAATAATTTCCCCAAACGTTCAACAGACAATCATAGCAGTGGAGGGAGGCCTTACCGGTCCGATGATGTGTGCGCCGAGGAGTCTGTCTGTCTGTTTGTCGGCCATCACCTTCACGAATCCGTCCGCGTCCGCGATGGTCTTGGCCCGGCTGTTGGCCACGAACGGGAACTTGCCCACGTTGTACTTCACGCCCTCCAATAACACAAAACAATATTACAAAGCCTGTCCAGTGCTCCACACTCAACCTACTCCCAAATGACCCAATGGCAAGTTGAGGGGGGGCAGTTACCTCCTCCTTGAGCTGCTCCTCGGTCTTGCCGACCCAGGCCACCTCCGGGTGCGTGTAGATGACCGACGGGACACAGTTGTAGTCCAGATGCACCGCACCGCCCGCGATGCCCTCCACGCACAGGATGCCTAAACAGCACACCAACATGCGCTCACAACTGCACAACAGACAAGCCCGCAACAATGGACGACGTATTAAACACTCGGAGCACTGGCCTGGCCCACTGATATGGGGTCGATCGATCACCAGGTCTCCATGAAGGGCAGTAGATCAAGTGTGCCTTCCCCACACCAGTGCTCACTGAACATCTCAACTGATTCAGTCTGTGCTACGTCACTGTCAAGTCCTTATCAGTGAGGCCCTACCTTCGTCCTCGGCTTTGTGAGCAAGCATGGGGCCGTGGATGCAGTCTCCGATGGCGTAGACACTGAAACAGTCAACACTCAACCAACACACAACTCCACAATATTTTGTAGTAGCCCACAAGCAAGACTGACCAACACCCGGACTGTTAACGGTCAAATGCGCCAACACAACCATTTGATGGTTGAGAATTAGTTGAGACTCCAGTGCAACTACAAGCAAGCTGTTGTACCTTGGCACGCTTGACTGGAATCGGTCGTTGACGGGGACCCTTCCCTTGCTGTCCAGCTGGATGCCGACGCTGTCCAGGCCCAGGTTCTCGGTGTACGGTCGCCGCCCGATGCACACCAGCAGCACGTCGCACTCCATCTAAAAAACAACACTCACTAAAAAAGCCACAAGGCACAAATTTCTTTGTAAAAAAACTTAACTAAACTTGGCCCACCCCGACTTCGTTCGTTCAAAAACAGCATATTCAACCAGGCTGTTAACTTATAAATGAGACTCGCGTGACGTGAATTGGTGCATTTTTCGCTTCTATACTCAACTTTTTCGTTTGTTATTCCTCTTATAACTTATACCCAAACTAAGTTAAAGGGGGGAAGGCCCCTGGGTGGTGAAGTGTCGCCCCGTTTGTTTTTTGGAAAAAAATACAGGCCGGAAAATTTTTATTTAGTGCCTTGAATGTTGCTTGCTGCTATACGCTATCAGTATTAAATTTATCAAACCAAACCACGGTTTTGAAATATATAAATAAATTTACTGTTTTCTGTTTGAATTTACTGTTCAAGTTTTCTGTTTCATTTGCAATTTGCATGCATGTAAGTTGAAAGTTCCGCCAAAATGAGCTTATATGCTGGGTATAGTGAGTACACGTATTCTATACATATATTTTTAACTGAAAAGGTGTCTGAAAGCATCTTTTATGATGCTTTTGAGCTTTAGTCTTTCATTTTTTCCATTTTTTTCGGACCCTGGAAAATTTTCCATTTTCTTCGCGGAAAATTTTCCAGTGCACAACCCTAGTTACACCAAAATTGTGTGGGTGGAGCAATTGACAGACCTGTTCAGCCTTGCCCCCCTTGGCGTCCTCCAGTGCGACTTGTATCTTGCCCCCACTCTTCTGGGCGCCAGTGACCTTGGTGTTGAGCTTGAACTTCATGCCCTGTTTCTGGAGGACCCGCTGGAACTGCTTGGAGACCTCCATATCGATGCCCAGCCCGCCCACGTGCCCCAGGAACTCCACTGCCGTCACCTGCGAGCCCAGGCGCTGCCACACCGAGCCCCAAAACACACAAACACTAACACATATACATAGGTATAGCCGGAAACCATGTGTGTTGAAAGAAAGAGGAAGAAGGAAAGAAATGGGAGCGTCG
This sequence comes from Trissonchulus sp. WLG1_4, assembly GCA_030248245.1. Taxonomy (NCBI): domain Eukaryota; kingdom Metazoa; phylum Nematoda; class Enoplea; order Enoplida; family Ironidae; genus Trissonchulus; species Trissonchulus sp. WLG1_4. The sequence continues at coordinate 61,258 of JASANF010013901.1, forward strand.
GGAATCAAACCCGGGCCGCTCGCGTCGACGACTAGAGTGCTAACCACTTCACCACAGCCCCCAAGTCTCCTAGGCCCTCTTTCTCGTTTACAACAGTCGATCGTCCAACTGGCCCTCTTTCTCCCCAGCAACACACACTATGCACCCGAGGTCATCTCTCAGACTGGTCTGCCGCCTAATGCTCTGACCCACCGCATCCCACCCCCGGAAATTACAGTCCTCTTTCCTCATCAGACTCATCTGAAGCCAGCAATGCTTGTCAATCAAAACTGCGCACTGACTGGTTCACTGGTCACCTTATTCATATTATAAACCATAAAAAGTCACTACTATTTCGTTAATTTACGTGCGAATGTGTGTAAGAAAAAAAGTTTCACAAAAAACCACTTGCGACTCCATCAGCAACATTGTCCAGTTGTCAACTCCAGTGGCTAATAAGTATGGGTACATTGCAACTATAGTATAGTAAGGTCTAACTGCAAGTATAGTTTGATTTAACTTGGGTCCCCACCAGAGTGCATGGGATAAAAAATACACTTTTCAGCCATGCTCCCCAAACGAGGTGAATTACAAAAACACCTCCAGGTCTTCACACCCTCACCTAGAAATGTTGTTAGCTGTCCAATGCGCATCAGTGCTCATCAACAAGACTGTGCTTAGGTCCAGGCTTAGGACT